>JAYJKW010000189.1:0-33142 GCA_035084275.1 Hydrolagus colliei
TCGTTTCCTTTTTGGTGCACAGACTATCGAGTAGAGTAAATGCGACGATTTTATCCCCTTTTTTTCCTCCGAATCTTTGGTGTTGATCAGTCTCTTAATGAGCAGTGACCACAGTGAGCAGTGAGTTTTCAATGAGTAGAAAATCATTTGTAATTTGTAAAAAAAAAAAAAAAAAATTGCCTTGGTTGCTGGTCGGGAAAATCTTTTTTTATATATATATATATATATTTCCAGTTAGCCGAGGTTACTAAATTCAACCTTTCACCTCATTTAATGCCAATCAAGTGAAATCTTAGAATGGATATTTAAATCAAAGACTGTCACAGTGTGAGCTGCTACAGCCGGCAAAAAAAAAAAAAAAGGGCCAAATATCAAGTTTGAGTCTGTTCTGAGGCACACAGAAGCGAACTGGCTCTGTTTTATAAAATTATATATATATAGATATATACAATTTGACATGGATCGCTTTGAGCTGTGAGCTTCGACTGCTTTCATTCGCAGTTGGTGTGTTAAGAGAATGACTACTTTCAGCCTCTTTTTTTGTTCTCTCTCTCCCCCAGTTATTCCGATGGTGTATTTGCTGTGGAAAGGGACACACACACACACACACACTCTCTCTATCTACAGCGACAATAAAGACAAGTTTTCTAGTGATAGGGATGTGACTGGCGTTTGGATGTAAAACACATAATATGCCTTATATATTGTATTGTAATGCTCTTGTTCAGAACCAGAAACGTTCATTGAGAGAGAGAGAGGAGGGGGGAGGGGGGGGGGGGGGTGGGGGGGGGGGGAGAGAGAGCAATGGGTGAAATGACATTTTAACACATTGTTTGTTGGTTAAGTAAGACCCTGTATTATGCTGTTATTTTCGGCTGTGACATTCGCAGTTGATTTCCTCTATAACTATTGCAAAATATAATTCAAAATATTCACTCCACGCTTGCTTTGGAAACCCGTTCTTGTGTAATTCTTGTTTTAAAAAAAATTAAGATCACCAACGCATTTTTGTGTCTGATAAATTGAATGTGAAATGTAAGCGAGGAACGGGAGACGCCGATTAATTGCTGGGAAGAGCAAAAACGCAGTAAAAAGAGTGTAGCATTCAGTCCTAAGGTAACTGTAACATATTTCATGTTTTTACCGTTTCATTTAACCAGAAACAGAACAAAAAAAGTTTTTTTTGCATGAATTGTGAGTTTCAATGAGTGGGTTTCACTCATTTTTATAATTGTGACGGACAAAGTGTTTTAATATTTGGGGAGAGGGGGGAAAAAACACATCAAGTGATCTTGGAATAGCCTCATGCAATTGGTAATGATAAATACAAAGCAATTATTGGTGTGAAAAATCTGGAATAACAACTATTCCAATATACGCCTTGGCAAAATTGATTTTGGTGAGGAGGGGAATCATATCCATATTATATATATAAATATCTACATATATGTCTGTATGTGTGTATATATTTCAAACCCCTTTCTATTTTTGAGCATGTTTTGTGTGTGTAATCTGCAGGTTGTAGTCTGATTAATGTTCCTGTTGAAAACAACATGACACATCTAACTGGGAGGTGGTTTCTCTCTCTTTCTCTCTCTCTCTCTGACTCGCACTCTCTCTCTTTCTCCAATGAAGGTTTGTGCTGTTATATTTCAGTATATGTGATGGATACATTTTTTTAGGCGGGTGGGGGTGGGGGGGGGGGGGGGGTTGATTAATCACAGTGAGCATTGTGCAATTCTTGTTTTTTATTTTAAAAAACACAGTGGATCCAATATTCTTTTTTAAAAAAATCTGGCAATCCTGGAATATATTTCGTTTGGACTAGAATTGGTCAATGGCAATATTTACCCAGGATATTCAAGATTAATGAATGATACATGACCTTTTTTTAAAAAAAAACCCACACAAAATGCAACTTGACCAGTTGAGTTCAGTGCATTGTATCCACACTGAACAACAACGACAAAATGACATTTATAAGAGTATAATTGTACAATCCTGGGTAAAATGAGAGCCAGTAAATAAGGCGAAGACACGGATTTGTACAGCTCGAGTTACCATTTTGTATTTATCTGAGGAAGAAAGGAGGGTGCGTTCACATTGTGCAGTCTGGTGTGTTCACGTGTATGGCGGGTGGGGATAATATGTGGACACACGATTTAGCTTTCAAAACAATCGATCTATATTTGCATTGAACACCGTCCCACGATGGCTGATGGCACCGATTTCTTCTTTGTATTAAAAGCTATTTATCAGAAACCAAATCATCTGTTTATTGATCCAGACACCAAAGTTAGGGGTCATCCAACTGGCGGCCCGCGGGCCGATTTCATCCCCACTCACTCACCCACCCACTCACTCCCTCCATAACCCCATCTATGTTCTGTTTCTGGGAGGGATTACATACACATTATATACACAGACACACAATTAACACATGGTTTTCGAATGGAGAGAGAAAGAGACAAATAGGGAGAGAGAGAGAGGGAGGGAGATGGGTCAGTTTGAAGATGAACTGAGAAATTCTTTCCACTCTCAACCAAAGACTGTATACAATTCCCTAATGTTAATGTTACTCGGTAACTAACCCTGTACACTTATCACACTATGATCAGGTCACTCGTATCTTTCTAACATATCCGATTATCTCTGTAATTGTCCAAACAATTTGCAGGCTCAAGCCTGCAAATAAATATCGCAGTGTTTTATTTTTTAATAATGAGTGTGTCGCAAATGATAGTATTTGTAAAAAAAATTAAAAATATAATTTAACGAACGCCGAGAAAGAGAAAAAAAACCCTATTTGTTTCCAATTTGTTGGCAATGTCCTCACCTTTAACGGCTGTGGGTTCCTTTCTAATGTAAAACGATGGCTGAATTTAAGTTGATACAGACAGATAGATATTCAATGGTGTGACCGACGATTTAGTTACTATTTGATGCCTACATCATTTGCTGATAATAGTCTCTATGTGTATGTGTCACCTCGCTACCTCTCCATTTCTCTCTCTCTCTATATATATATATAGTATATAAATATCGCAATGATGCTGTATATGTGAATTGATGAACACTAGTTTATTTCACTCTAAACGGTTAAATACTTTAATTTTTATTTTCCGGATTGCAGCTTTCCCCCACACAGACACAGACATGCTACTACTATCTTTTTGTCATTTTAATAACCTTTGTGAGGCTGAACCACAAACACACTGCGGGTTCACCCGGAAGAGATTTTATTTTCTGCTGTATTATGCACCGAGGCCCAAATTAAATCAGTTCTCCTCTGGATTGACTGTTCAGCTTTGCCATAAAATGAAACGCAAGTTCCATTCCCCCACCCCCTGCCCTCCACCACCCTTTAAAATTAACTGATTGTTTGTTGTCGCATCAAGTAGGTCGATGCAATTGCATTTAATTTAATTTAGGGCACTGATAACTGCAATAAAGCGGTCAACTTTTTTATATATATAAAAGAGAATATCTAGTCTACCTTGCATGTTGCTGTAGCTTGTGACCTCATTGAGAACCAATGGAGACTGAGTATTATTCTGTGAGGGGAGGTTATGTATGAGATTGTCTTGGAGTCAGCAAGTTGGGTGAGTGGACAGTAACTGAACACTTGGTTCAATCGCAAGAGCTAAAAATATATGTACATCATTCACACAATTTGTCTTACTAAGGGGAGGGTTTATAGGGTAAGTCACCATATGGCGAAGAAGGATATTTGGTTTAAAAAAATAAGTTTAGGACAAAATACAAAAAGGCAAATTTGCACGATTAGTGAGATGAAAACTGGGTGATTTACTGTATATGCAGAGCAATTTATAAATCACTGTGGTACTCTAACTAACGCCAGGAAAATTATGATAATGCTATATCTAGTCTCAGTTAACATGGTTATTTCGCGTGTTTGGAAGTTGATTTGCGGGGAGCAACACAGAAAGCCTGGATTGGAATTGTTTTTAGATCACCTCTGTGTCCAACAGCCCATTTCGTTGACACTTTCCACCACCAGAATAATAATTCTGACATTTAGATGATTGTGTGAGTGGGTTTTGAAAGACGTCGAGCAAAAGAAAATACAGTACATGCAATCCAATTGGATAAATTTAATTGAACCTTGATAATGGAGTTGTGAAAAATATTAGCCGGGTTAAATTATGTTAATTTAGTTTTTTTTAAAAAAAACTCTTAACAATCGATAGGGGGAGATTCTAATCTTCTTAAAAACCCGGATTTTTTTTTTACACAAACAAATCGCATTACCTTCGCGTGGTGATCTTTTGACCCAAAGTCGAAGTGGTAGAAAATTTAGCCAGACAGTTTTTACCATTACATTGGATTAAAGACAATAAATAGCAATTAAGTAGGGGGTGGTGGGCGGGGGAGAGGGGGGTGGGGTTGAGAGAGAGAACTGAGGCATTTAGAATTATAAAATAACAAAGACTTTGTTTTTTGTCAATTAAAAAAAGTCCCGATAAAACACACGCACACACACTCATAGGATATTTATAATTTATAATTCAACAGTTGCCTGTCTGCCTGCTGCTTTTAAAACGTTATGTCCAGCACATCCACACACACACACGCACACACACACAAAGCTGAACAATTCTTATTCCCCTTTTTGTGTAACAAAAAAAGCGCAATTGATTGTTGTTTTCTCGGGAAGCTTTGCAAAGTTATAAAAGGGAGAAACAAAATATTGTGTCTGACTGTGATTAGGAGGGAGGAGAAGCGAAACAGCTTATTCCCCCCCCCCCCCCTCCAACTCCACTCCCTACCACCACCTTTTGTATGCTGGGCAAGCAAATATTTGAATATTTCCGTTTCCATTGAAACTTGTGTAGGAGGTGGACAGGAATGAAAGAGAGAGTCTTGTTAAGCAGTCAATAACATTGTCGAACTTTTCTGAGTAATACACGCTAATGATGGGATCTCGAGTCCCCCACGGGACAAAAGGCTGTTCAGAGGGTTTTGTGAATCTGTATTGGCTAACGAGGAGTTTACAAAGGACTCACCGGCCAACAACTTGAATCTGCAAAGAGGCAAGGCAGGGCAAAGCGAAAAGGTGGCTAGCTAGGGCAGAACAGCATTGAAGCATACACAAGAGAGAGAGAGAGGGAGAGAAAGAGAAAGGAAAAGCTTACTGCTAAATGGGTGAGTGAATGTCTTGAAGCAAAAAAAAAAACACACACACATACAGAGACACACACACACAGTCTGTGGCTTTCAGTTTTCAAGCAGTAAAGCGTTTCTGTTAAAAAATATTATGTTCTTCTTTTATTTATTTGTTCACTGTTTGCTAAGCAGTTTGGTAGCTTAGGCTTCGACCTGGGCTAGTTAGTGAGTGCTGCTCCTTGTTCATGCAATGATTACTGGTTGGTTGATTGTGAGTTAATGAAATTGACCTGAATTGACAAGTCTATTGTTGGGCCGGGTTCAAAAATCTTGATGAAGATGGACAGATTTTGGTGAAACTCTAATTGAAGGAAATTCAAGTAAAATGTCGCATTTCGTCTAGTCTGGGTGACAAAAGGTCACTTTAAAATTATTATTGGTTCTAAATGATTGTGTGTGTTTGGGGGGGACACAAAAAAAATGGTGTTGATTTGAATCTCAGTGTTTGTCCATTTTATTTTTACCCCTGGAAAAAAATTCGGCTTTTACAAATAAAACGTGAATATATTTCACTTTAGCAACTAGATAGATTTCGATTGCTCATTACTGATTTGTGCGACCCATTCAATAAATCGAGTATCCATAAAATGAACAGAGTTTATATGTGTAAAAAAAAGGTTGAAGTACTTTATTTCTTTACGCTAAGTGAATTTTTCCTACAAAAGTTGCATATCAGAATTAAATGCATTGGTAAACTGCTTTTAATATATGTGACTTCGTTTAAATCATCTACTTAATCGACGAACAATACGGTTTCACTATGAATAAAGTCCATGATATATAGCATTTATTAAAGCTTCCTCCTGGTTGAATGCTTCAAATGAGCTTGAAAACTAGAAAACTTCACGGAGAGCAAATAAAAATATATTGTTAAAGTTTATCCACTTTGCCGGTTTAATTTATTTATTGATAAAATGTCCTAATCGATATGATGATAATATTACTAGCAATAACAACCCCTGCATTTGCATTTATATGGCCCAAATAATCTAGACAAATTCTACTTTCACTGAACAAAAATCCCTCCACCTAACGTGAAAAGGTGAGCAATATTTCGTCGAAACTTTTTCTGATTCTGTTGGCTAAAATGTTTTAATAAAAATGCGTGGAACATTTTTTAAAGAAAAATTGAGAAGAAAACATACACGACTTACTTACTCTTCACCCTAGATTTTTGGGAAGTCATGGAGTGGGTGGGGAGGGAAGGTGGGGAGTGTTTGGGGTGGGTGGGGAGGGAAGGTGGGGAGTGTTTGGGGTGGGTGGGGGTGGGAATTAAAAAATGTTGCTTTCAGTTGCGGCGTTTGATTTCGGATGGACACATAGGAATAATTGATAATGTTTTATTATTATTATTGTTTGCATTAAGCCGCAGTTGTTTCCATTTCCATGAAGTGTTAAAGCAACTGCAACTCACTTAGAGGAGAATTTGAGATACAACTAGGATAATATAGGATAATAAGAATTTGAGATACAACTAGGATAACTAGGATAACAGGACATTATGGACAGATTTGCCTACAATCCTGGGTACTTGTAGCTGTTGGTAGAGGGGGGAAATCAATGAACTAACAATAAAACTGTTTGGACCCCTCCTGTAATGGGTTGTATCTGTGGCTGTGTGTTTTATATTAAGCAGGTCACAGAAGCAATCGCAGGTGAGTTAAACTGTAACTCACCTGTTGGAAATTCAACCAGGGAACTTTAACACTCGACACAAGGCGCTGAATTTCGAAAGGTATGAAGTTTGTGTGAGTTCAGCCGAAATGCCCACATTTAATTCTGGTTTTTAAAGCGACAAATAATAACAACAGCAATATTACATTTTGCATAGCGCGTTTTAACGTCGGCAGAACGTCCCAAGGCGGTGCGACAGACACGGTTTATAAACCAGTGTTTTTGATGGAAAAAAAAACACGACCTCACATGAAACGGGTTTGGAAGTACAGACTGAATCCAACACCTGGCTAAATTCTGGACATTGTGAAATGCGGTGTTTACTGGAGTGAATGTAAACCCAGATGGGATTTTGTCACAGTAAAATAGCATTTCTTCTGCCACAGGCTCGACAAATAAGAATCTATTTTGTGCCACTACTCGATAACAATTAGATCTTGTGGACCAGGACTATATATATATGTATATTTATTATATATTATACTATATTTTAACTATTTTGAAATATTCCGTGTAATCATTATTGTCCAATTTACAGCCCTCCTTTTTATTTCACCTGGATACGAAAGAAGACATTGAAGGGGGGGGGGGGGGGCGGGGAACACAGACTCGCTCATTGATGTGTTGCACAGACAACAACAACAGCAGCAACAACATTGATGGTTTTATTTGAATTGAAGATTTAAAATAATATATACTGTATATATACATATGTATTTAATGCGGTTTAGTAAAGTGCAAAACTAAAACTCTATAACTTTCTGTACAGCAAGATGGAATATAAATACCCTTTCTGTCCGCCTTTGGTGCTAACGGCAGTGATATCATGGGATTTCACTCTCTTGCTTTTCAAACGATAATGTGATGTGTTTTTTCCCCCCCACCCATTTCAGCCAAATTTCACCCATTAGCAAAGATGGAAAATTGCAGCTGCTTGTGAGAAATTAATATTTTCAAATGTTCAGCTATTGTGTGGCCGTTTTGCATTATATTGTAGACATATTGGTGTTGGTGATGGTGTCAGTCCAGCTTCTTACGGGGACCCAAGTTCCCTCCTCGCTGTGTTTTCCAACTAGGAGATTTAGGATGTTTTATTTTACATAACGTTGTCACTTTTTTTTTAAAAAAACTAACTTTTTTTTATACCTTTTACTCGACGTGTTGGGTTGGTAGTGAGACACAGATATAGAGACGGATGGTTGATTCACTATTCATAAACATTCGCTTTATCCAACCTGGAACATGAGAGGTAACCTAACTTGTCAATAAACTATTCTAATCCTCAATGAATAAAATACGAATACAATTACCCAAGAGGAGAAAAAGATTAGTTCTCTGGTGGGATGTATTAGTATAATATAACGTATTTTACCTGCTTAGAGAGAATAGTTCGCCCAAACGTTAAATCTTCCAGTTTCAAAAAAAACTGGAAGAATCAATTTCTTTACAGCCTTTATTCACAGGATCATTAAGAGGTTGAATTGTCATTACAAAAAAAATTGTGTTGCCTTTTCAGGGTTAGGCATGTTTCCATACATGTCTTGATTGCTCGATTTCAGAGGTCTGAAGAGTCCCGAGGCGACTAAAAAAACCCGATGAGGCGCTATATCAAATGCAAGGATTATTATTATTATTATCGTTATTATTTTCAGGATCTCTGCTCAGAAAGTGGAAGAAACAGATAGCTTACAATTGCTCTCCCCAGACTCATAATGAAGTCAACCTCTTGTTCAATTGCATGTTGCAAGTTACTGTTATATGGCGTTTTCACCCATTTGTTTTCATTCCTTTTCTTCCAGGCGATTTTTAAAAGAAAATGAGAAAATTATGCATTGAAATAAACTGGAAATTTTCTATGTATTTAAAATTGTACTCCTAAGCACCCACCTATACAAAAATAAAAGCAAAATTGTGAGGTTTATTTTATTTTATCATACTTTATTTGTTTGAGCAGTGCCTTGGGGTGAATCACTGAATGCCATGAATCTTTTTTTTGTAATTGTTTGGCTGCACTTGTTAAAATTTCCTACTCGGTTATAGTATTATTATTATTATTAATAATACTGGCTGTGTGCATTTGACTGCTGTGTTTCTCCCGCAAAATACACAGTCAATCCACTTCACCATCTATTCTGTGTTTGAATGCTTTGAGATGTCTCAACGACACGCTAAGGCATTATATCAAATGTGACAATTATTATTATTATTATCAACAACATGTAAAATACTGCAGATGCTGGAAATCTGAAACAAAATCAGAAATGGCTGGGAACACACAGCTGGTCGGACAGCATCTACGAAGAGAGGAAAAGTGAGTCAGTCAACGTTTCGGGTCTACCAGTCTTCTTTGTCAAAAGGCTGGTGCACCCAGTCTTAACAACTGGCTTGCTGTAAGCAATCTTGCGGTCTCAACAATACAAACCTTTTGAATGCAGTTTATTAGTGGCTGGGCAATGTTCTGACCAAGGTTCATGGACCTGAAATGTTGACTGACTTTTTCTTTCTCCATGGATGCTGCCTGACCTGCTGAGTGTTCCCATTATTGTGATTATTTATACATTATTAATTATTATTATAAATTAGTAGTAGTAGTATATGTCATTCTGTATTCTTAGGACATCCTTCCGATGTGAAAGGCACACTCTATAAATGTAATTTTGTTGTTGTTATTTATTAATTGATTTCAAAGCTTAATGTTAAATATAAAGTGGTAGTTAATAAGCCTAGTCTCTCTCTTTCTCTCTCTCTCTCTCTATGTATTATATATGTATATATTACATGTGTATATATACATATAGTGTTAACTCCAGCAATGCTGTGAATTGGAGTCTTTGTATTTATTTATTGATTGGTATCAAAGCTTAATGTTATCCTAAAGTGGTAATTATTACCCTGACCTCTCTCGCTCACTCTCCTGCTCCCGCTCTCTCTATATATATATATGTATATGTATACTATATATATATGTGTGTATAGTGGTGACTCCTACAATGCTGTGCATTGGAGCCCTTGCAGTCACTGTGCTCAACCTTAATCCGAGCTCCGCCTTGTCAATTAGTGTTGCTGCTGAAGCTCCTTATTGTTCATTCAGGCGCTGTCCTTGGTATGTGCCCTTCTTTTCTCTCCAGCCTCTACAGGGAATCAAACATGGCAATCAGGAAGCAATTTGCCAACTGGATTTGCTTCTGTAAATAATCTTCTGCGTCTTAACAAAATAAACCTTTTGACTGGAGTTTATTGTCGCTGGGCAATTTTTTCAAAGGAAAGAAGCAGAAGAAGAGGAGGTGGTGGGTGGGGGGGAGGGAGAGTGGCGGGGGGGGGTGGAGATGTCATGTTAGCTTTTATTCCCTTTTTTGCATAGCACATTTCGCGCAATAAATTGCTGATTGTCTACTTCTTGTACTGTGTACATTGTGGCCTTTGTTAGGCTCCAATGGAAGCCTGGAGGACGAAATTAGTTCATTGGCATTCACAATACGCTGCCTCTAATTGACATACAACATTGCAGTCTCTGCAATTGACAGTTAGACAACAAACACTCTGTGTATTTACCAGAAAACAGGTTGCTGCAGAGGTACCTGCGTGGAATGATTCTTTTGAAAAATATTGTCATCATGTTGAATTGCCGTTTAGCGATAATCACAATTCAAACTAAAATAAAGAAAGAAAAGGGGGGGAAACCGCCCCACCCAAATTAATCTGGTTTGTTCCCTGAAGCTGGCTGTCCGTCGCCTGTCACTGACTTTTTTTTGCACAATACAACACGTATGGCTTTGAAAACACTAATGACAAATTGGAGTCTTTAACTGCTGTCATTCAGGCGCACACAAAATCGTTGTGTCAGCCTAAAGTACTTAGTCAGTGTGAACGAAATGGATCAATAATTTGAGTTTGATGCAGTTTTTTTTGTTGTGGAACGAGCCACAGCACTTTTGTCTGCGTTTTTTTTTAGTGTGTGTGTGTGAAAATGTTAGGAGATCAGTTGTGGGGTAAAGTGCCCTAGCACAACGATACACACACAAACACATACAAAAACGCTACTGTATTAGTCATTTGGAAACTGCATTGTGCAATCCAATCAATGGTGCTAAAGATTTGTATGTTGTTCTGAAGTAGCCCAATTGCCAATAGGCTTTTCAAAATAGTACAGTCCAATGAAAACAAAATGCATCTATTGCCACAGTTGCACAAACAGAGCAATGCAGAGCGATTTGTAAGCTATGTGGTTTTTGCAGTTACCAGCAGTTACCAACTCCACCAATTACCTCCATCGAGGTCCCCGAGGCTCTTGCCAACCTGCGCGCAATACTTTCAGAAATTACGTAAGAAGGATAATAATAATAATAATCCTTGCATTTGTTATAGCTCTGTTCATGTCTTCTAGACGTCTCAAAGCGCTTCGCGGAATATACTGTAAAGTGAATTGACTACATATGTGGGCAAAACACGGCAGCCAATTGCGCACAGCAGTGTCCCACAAACAGTCGTGGATTGAAATGACCTTTTAGTTAGATTTTTTCTGAGGGTTTATTATTAGGCATGTGGAGTAAGGTTTCACCAGGATGTGTCCCTCCAGGGAGTGAGTGCCCATTTCCACGTGAAGGTCGGATGCATGGAATTCTCAGTTTAAATTGGATAATCTTAAACCTGCTGATGGGTTCATCGTTGACCAAACAAAAAACTGAGAGGATAGTGCTCCAACATAGGCTCCAAATCACTCGAAAAAAATGTCTTTATCATTTTCAAAACCAGCTGCCCATCTGTATTGCTGTCTGTAGCCCATATATAGAGAGGGTTTTCATCCATTGATGTGGAGCTCCTGTGGCTCAGTGGTTAGAGCACTTGTCTTGCAAGTTGGGGAGACCAAGCTGGGGAGACCTGTATTTGAATCCAGGCAGGTCAGATCAAAACCATGGGCAAGTTTCCATTGATGGATTTCAAAATCCTCATTTTGACTTTCAAATCTCTTCATGCCCTGGCACCTCCCTACCTCTTCAATCTTTTCACACCTCACCGGTGGCCTGCTCCTCACACCTCTTCCCTTTCCACTAGACAAATGACAGCTCTGCTTTCAGCCACTATGAACCTGAATCTCTAGAAATCCTTGGCCTCAATCCTTCCATCTGTGTCGCCTCTCTGGTCATCGTCAAATCACACCTGAACATTTACTTCTTCAACCATGCCTTTGGTCACCTGGCCCCCCCCCCCCCCATCCTAACCCTAAGAGGGGATGCGGGGGGAGAAGATGTCATCCCAAATCAAGCTACTTCATCCCAAATCAAGCTACTTCAACTTTTCTGAGCTGAACTGAGCTGCGAAAGAAATGGCGTGTCAATGAGAGAAAATGTTCTGGAGGGATTTCTTAGAAGCATGGAACTAGCAGATTGAAAATTAAATATATGGATTATAAAATGTCCTACTGTTGTTTTTATAGGTGCTGTTTCAATGTGAGCTCCCTGCCCCAGGGACATCGCCAACGTTAGAATGCGTCAAAATAAATACAATGTATTTACAGGACACGAAAATGGGGGAGAGGAGGTTGGGCCAATTTTGTGCGTGTGTGGAAGCCACACTTTTGTGAAATACAAATAACTATTGCTATTACTATTGTTAATGCTTTTCAATTGTTTTAGCCGTTAATAATGTCAGGCCTAGAATGCATAATTGTTATTTTGAAGTAGATTCCAGGTCTAAAATCATCGAACTCAATTAAAAATATATATTAATAGCTACTGATTGTTCTCGTGTCTCCTTGCTGTTGGTCTGAAAGGTTGATAACGATGCAACATATAATGCACCATTAACAAGTGAGATCCCAAATTTTTGAAAAATCATTTGACTGAACAGAAAAATGCTTTGACAGCAATCGATAATTTGAAAAGTTAAATTCTTGTTATGAGGAAAGTTGTCCTAATAATATAAATAATAGGTAACCTAACAGAGAAACTGCAGATTAATCTATTAGTAAATCAATTAACCAACCAATTGACCGATTGACCGATCAAATCAATCAATCAATCAATCAATCAATACGCACTCTGTATGCAAAGAAATATAGGCACAGCATCACTGCAAGGTATCAGTGCACAAATGGTTCCGAGGTATTGAGGTATATCATGAAAAGACACAGTGTTATAGTTCTGAGAACTTCAGTTGGAAAATGAAAAAGGGGAAAACTGGGCTGAGATCCCAAAGAGGGCCAGACATGAACTGATGTAACTTCAGGGCGGAAAGAAGATATGTGAAATAGAATGAATAATGAAGTCACGAAGGGAACGGCTAAGGAGAGAATCAATTTGTGTGAGGTCGGCAGTGGAGGTGGATGGCAATGCGCAGACACACATAAAGGCGTAAGAATACTTCAAGCAAGAATTGTGTGAGAGGTATACATAGAAGAATAGGAATAGGAAAATTGAACGGATGTGAGGAGGTGTAGCTTCAACAGCTGCAGAAGAGAGTTAATGTTTACAAAATGTTAATGTTTACAAAACTAAATATATATATGCAGTATATGGATTTGATGTACTGGCATTCTCAATTTAGACAATAAAATACAATCTGTGTGAAATCTTTTGTGTGGTGCCAGAAAGAGTGTGTCAGTACTTCTCAGCAATGAACTGTTCAAAGGAGGTAAAGGCACAGATTAAACCATTGATTAAAATAACACGGGATATACGTGCACACGTGCAACAAAACATTGTGATAACACAACATATAGCAACAACAACAACTTTGATTTATATTCTTACATTATTATACAGCGCCTTAGCAAATTGTTCAAATATATCAAACGACAAGTGTGAGACCTGTGTTGGAATCCATGAAGATCAGAGTGAAACCTTGGGCGAGTTTCCTTAGTCCACACGCCTAATAATAATCCCTCCAAAAACAAACAGAATCATAAAATTGGTCATTTCAATCCATGACTGTTTGTGGGGACACTGCCCGTGCGCAGCTGGCTGCCGTGCTTCGCCCACAAGTGTACAGTCAATTCACTTTGCAGTATATTTTGTGAAGCGCTTTGAGACGTCTCGAAGACATGAAAAGCGCTGTATCAAAATGCAAGGATTATTATTATAAGGCAGTGAATGTCAACAACAGGACGATGTGGGGGTTGACGATTCCAGAGCCCAGCTAGATCCCGAGGTCACACACTCAAACCCTCCAGTGGAGATTACTGGATAGCAATCAGGGGCTGGAGCCTGGGTTAATTGTTTCCCGTTGCCCTGACTCGTTCACTACATGCACATTGCTGCTGCTGTGGCTCAGAGCAGCCATCTGATTAACACTGAAATCTCACCAAATCTGTGTGACTCGGTTTCAGATTAGGCAACGGTAGGCTGCACCAACCCAGCCATTAGTTTTTTTGGAAAAAAAAACACAAAATCATCTGCAACACTGAAAATGAAGTCCACACAACTTTGGAAAAGTTTACTGACTAAACAAAAAAAATGTATGGACAAAGTCAATGTAATTCGGCAAGTTTCCTACTCCACACGCCTCTGTTTACCTGGAGTTAAGTAGCAATCCGCTGGTTAGTCGATTGGTGGATCGCTTTTCTGGGGATAAAAAACCACTTCAAAACAAAAATAATAATTTGGTTACTCAATCCATGACTGTTTGTGGGGCACTGCTGGGCACAATTGGCTGCCACGTTTCGCAGCCAAAAACATACAGTCACTACACCTTATGGCATATTCTGTGAAGCGCTTTGAGACGTCTCAAATCCATGATTCAATCCATGATTAGCGGATTCCTGTAGCTCAGTGATTAGAGCACTCACCTTACAAGCGAAAGACCTGGGTTTGATTCCAAGTTGGGCGAAACCTTGGGCAGGTTTCCTTACTCCTCATGCCTAATAATAATCCCTCAACAAAGAAACAATAATAAATTGGTCATTTCAGTCCATGATTGTTTGTAGGACACTGTGCGAAATTGGCTGCTGTGTTTCACCCACAAATATACAGTCTAGTCACTTTACAGTATATTCTGTGAAGCGCTTTGAGACGTCTGGAAAATGTGAAAAGGACTATATCAAATGCAAGGATTATTATTATTATTATAAGGCATTAGGAAGGATTATTAATGCTAATAGAAGGCTGAGCTGAAGAAAGTAAACCTGTAACACAATCCATAACAACAGCGAGATCTTTTCCTCTGCCTGTCCAACAGCACCACCCTGTGGGGAAATATTTTCTGGAATGGACAGTGAAGCTGAGCAAGGATCATTCATGAAATATATGACATTGCCTCTGACAAAAATCTAACACTGCATGAAATATATCAGAGATGTATTCGGCTTACAATAATGCATGCTTTTTTTTGTGTAAAAATGCATTAAAGTACTGTACGTGCAAGTACACAACCTACGCACAAATCCTCCCATAACATAACTGAGGGTTAAGGTAAAAAAAAACACACGGTTAATGCGAATAAATTAAATATTGGAGGTTTTGAAGTTTACGGGCTAGACTAGTCATTTCATTCTTTTCATCGTCTCCTTCTTTATCCTATTGCTCGTCTTCTATTAGGATGATATCTTCAAGTGCTCGCTTGGACAGCGACGACGACAACAACAACAAGAACAAAATTATATTTGTATAGAGTCTTTCACATCGGGAGGACGTCACAAAGACAAAGAACTGAATTTGGGAGAAACTAAGAAACATTACTCGGAAACATTACGTTTCCCCAAAATATATCCTTGAACAAGATGTAGCATGTGCCATTCAGCCAATCGCTTCTTGCAAAATCAAAACACAAAATACTACAGATGCTGGGAATCCTGCCGAAGGGTTGTGGACCCGAAACGTTGACTCCTTTTCCTTTCTCCATGGATGCCGTTTCACCTGCTGCGTTTCCCCAGCAACTTTTGTTTTTGCTTTTTGCAAAATGTTGTGCGATATTTGTATAATTAGACAAGGGAGCACTTGACGCATGAATTCACACCCATAACTAAAATACTCGGCAGATTAAACCCTAACCCTAATTAAAGTTATAGAAAAGAGCCAAGGCTACCTTAACACTTACTAGCGTGGATGATGAAGAGTTTTTGCTATTGCAGATTCAATCTAACGCTGAACAAAGCGAATAGCCATAGGTAAACGGTCAAATAAATTTCAATTAGAATGGGGAAATGTAACTCAAAGCTGAATAAACTTTCTCTCTGCCCCACAATATTAATAATAATCCTTGCATTTGATGTAGCGTGTTTCACATGTTCTAGATGTCTCAAAGCACTTCACAGAATATACTGCAAAGTGAATCGACTGTACATTTTTGTAGGCGGAATGATGATCCATTCAAATCACCCGCGCTTCAACATTGTAATGTTATGTAATTCACTTTACGGTATATTCTGTGAAGCTCTGTGAGACGTCTCGAAGACGTGATAAGGTGCTATATTAAATGCAAGGATCATCATTATTAGTGGTATTATTATTATTTACGCCTAACCAATTGTAACCAACTTCAAGATCCTCACACTCGGGTTCAAATCCTTTCACTCTCCGGCAACTCCCTACCTCTCTGTTTTAGCCAACTTTGATTTTGTCTGTACGATTTTAATCTCTCCTCGTTTACCAATATGTCTAGACTCATATTCACTTCCTGCATGGATAAAAGGGATATTTCACACATCTGTGCTACTTACTCTAATCTTTTTAACAGACTCATCCTAAGAGCATCATCATAATTTAGATCCCTGTGTATTATCTGAAGCTGTCTTTGGATTAACTCCAACTGGCTGGTTGCCCTAGTTATTAAATTAAAATACCAAACCTGTCAATCATATTCCATGGGAACACAAAAACAAAGTGTGGAACCACAAAATGCCACTTGGCCCATCGAGCCTAAACTATCTGGTGTATCACGTGGAATTTATATTGATATTGACAACTTTTTCTCTATTGTATTTAATCTCCTTAAGAAAAATAAATAATCATAGGTACAAATTCAGTGAAATTCCACAGAATTCCTGAAGGCAATTGAATGTGTAAATTCTCGGATTTCATTCTAGTATTATTCAAAACTAATCCGCTGCATTCAACGCTTGGTTGCTCAGTAAAGCAACAATAACAAATTACATTTGTACAGCGCTCTTCACATCGGGAGGACGTCCCAAGGCGCTGGACAGTCGGGGGTCTAACTGTATCCCATTGAAATTTAAACTGTTTAATATAATCTTAGCCTTTCTTTGTATATTGCATAGTTGAAAATGTGGAAACTGAACGTCACTGGACTATTAATGACTGGATGTTTGTGAACACTGTACTTCAACCCCATGTTTATGTCTTGTATGATATAATTAGTTGCTAAGATTTATAAATGAGCTTATCTTCACCTGTGACTGGTATAATGTTCTTTTCAAATTGAGAGGACATCTGAAAATACTGCACAGAATCTTACTGTAAAGTGTCGTGACGGTGCATTTTGTAGGCAAACATAAGAAGTGAAAAAAAAAACTCCAAGGCAATGCCCCACAAACCCCACAAACCATACCATGAATTGAAATCTTAGCATTCAAATTTAAAATTCCTAGAGCTCCAACAAGCTCCATCTACCGGTGTTACAATAGACCTCACAATCTAAGAGGTCACAGGTTCAGTTCCTGTTCTGTATAATTTAACAGATCTTACCTAGGCGAGCAGTGTAGTGCTACAATATATATCCTCCACTGTCATGTTCTTTTTATGTTGCAGCCCTGAAGTTCTGTGACTCCAATAGCCTTTTTCATCTAATACCTGTTCGATACCTCTAGATATATGGAACAGTGCCTGCTACCCACATTATTAAGAAATAATATTATATTATTATATTATAATATTATATTATTGACGTTAACTGTTGAAAGAAATGTATATTAAGATTATATTGATATATCATGTAATAATAATAATCCTTGCGTTTGATTTAGTGCTTTTCACATCCTATAGACGTCTCAAAGTGCTTCACAGAATATACTGTAAAGTGAATTGACTGTATATTTGTGGGCGAAACGTGGCAGCAAATTGCACACAGCAGTGTCCCACAAACAGTCGGGGATTGAAATGATCAATTTATTTTTTTCGAGGGATTATTATCAGGCGTGTGGAGTAAGGAAACTTGCCCATGGTTTCGCTGTGACCTGCCTGGAATTGAACCCAGGTCACTCGCTTGCAAGTCGTGTGCTCTAACCACCGAGCTACAAGACTCCGAATGGGGAGTGTGTTTTTTTTTAGAAGTATTTGACAAGCCCACACCCTGAGGAGTTTAAAAACTCAACCACGCAAATGCTAAAGTAACCATAATAATGATAATAATAATCTTGCATTTCATATTATGCCTTTCATGTCAAGAGGACATCTTAAAGTGCTTCATGGGATTTACTGTAAAATATAGTGACTGTATTTTATAGGCAAAACCTAACACAACCTAATTTGTCATTCCTTATAGTATGTTCCTGGAGAGTGGGTGAGAACAGTCTTTTGGGCCAAAGCAGATAAGAAACTAAACAAACCCTATTTGAAGCTCTTGCATATAAAATTCACTGACAATGATATGGGCAAAAAGACTTTGAAAAGCAAATGAGAATAAGAGAGGCCTGTGCTGGGAAATGCCCCCCACCCAAAATAGACATATTTAATAAAGTCTTTCTCTGGAAAATAGCTTGTCCACACATAATAATAATACTTGCATTTGATATAGCACTTTTCACGTCTTCCAGACATCTCAAAGCTCTTCACAGAATATACTGTAAAGTGAATTGACTGTATATTTGTGGGTGAAATACGGCAGCCAATTGCGTGCATCAACAACAACAACCACATTACACTTGTATAGTGCCTTTCACGTCAGAAGGACGTCCCAAGGCGCTGGACAGTCATTGTTTCAGACCCGAGCTGGGGTCGGGGACGGGGAGGGTGGAGGGAAAGGGGGAGGGGGGTGGGTGTTGGGGATTTAGGGTGATCGATGGGACCATCGAAGAGGTTATTATTGTTGAGATCAAAAAGGATTTGAGCACAACATCGAATTGGGAGCCGAATAGCTGTTTGCATTATCTGACACACTAAAAAGCAGCGTTTAACCCAGCGCCAGAAAGAGCTTCTTGGCTCCTGCTTGCGGATGTGTTCAGTGTCACACTGGATGTTTTAAACCCAAAGTAGAGTTGAGTGGGTCAGCTCATTGCTCTTAAGAGAACTCGACCTTTCGGCAATGGGGAAGGAGCGATACCAACAACATGCCATGTTCAATGATGTGAATGCGGGAGGATGTACTGGCCTACTTTCCGCAGCCGGGTGAGGGTGCTGCCTTATCACACTACACTCGGCTCACAAATGACTGTGGAGATCTTCAGCCACGCTCGGCCACATCCAGCCTCCCTCAGTCGAAAAAACGTTTCATTTTGCCACGCTTTACGGTATTATTAACTAGCGTGTCATCTGCGCTGTGTCAAACCAATTTGATTTATTTTGAAGGAACGTGGACATGAATTCCATGCTCCCCCCCCCCATCCCGTGGATACCATTTCAATAATTTATTGCTTTTGTCTGAATAGCAATCGAATGTTTTCCAAGGCAGAAATAGAAACAGATCTATTCTGACTGACGCCTGCACAGTCGAACATGTATTCAGTCTCTGTAGAAATGAGCTGAGAAACGAATTGCTGTTGGCTGAATGCCCAATAATCCTACCAGAAAGAGATAAGTATTTTTGTCAGTCAGGAGAATTTTGCCGTACTGACTGAAGGCTGCTGTTGGGTTTGGATTCTGCGTGTTACATTTAGGGAAATAGGTGGATAAGGGATGATTGTGTTACTGAATAATGCTATTATTGTTGAGATGAAAAAGGGTTTGAGCACAACATCAAATTGTGAGCCAAGTAGTTGTTTATGTTATCTGATGCACTAAAAAGCAGAATTTAACTCCATGGAAAACTACTACTAATAATAATCCTTGTATTTGATGTAGCACCTTTTCACGTCTTCTAGACGTCTCAAAGCGCTTCACAGAATATACTGTAAAGTGAATTGACTGTATATTTCTGGGCAAAAGTATCACACAGGATGCCATTTGTGCTGGTTTGTTGAGATAGGAAGTAGTTTTGTAGTATATTCTTAATTATATTTTGGGGAGGCTGATGCATTCAATACAAAATATACAGGGAACTCACTTTATAGTTTATTCTAAGAAGCACTTTGAAGTGTGATGTCTCAAAGATGTGATAAGGCGTTATGTCAAAGGCAATGATTATTATTATGGTGACATTTTGAAAGATCAGAAGAGATCTTTGATATCCATTCAGCATATTTGATTTCCTCCTGCCAGCATACCAATCACACCACACAAGAGCCAGTTAAAGGAGCAGAAGTCCCACCAAAAAATATTAAATACAAGGCTGGCAAATAAGTGGTGTTACATCAATAAAGCATGCCTGTATTTCATGTAATATGCTGAAGTTTAGATTCCATGCCCATGACAGCTTCTGCCTAACACCTAATTGTGTTTGATATTGTTTAGGATTTAATAAAGTAGACAGCAGATACTAAACATAATAATGATCCCTGCATTCGATTTAGCACCTTGAAAAACCTATCTCAAAGCACTTTCGTGGGATTTTACTGTAAAGTTTAGTGACTTTGTATTTTGTAGGCAACCATTTTTCATACAGCAATTCCCACAAAGTGGCACTATTTATACGTATCGACCACACGAGAAGACAAAGGCAAAGATTATTATTTTCATATTATTGTGCTGCTGTTGTTGTTGAATGCGGATCAATGAATTCTGCTTGTGGTAATGAATAGTCTCCCAACTATGAAGCAATAAAACATTTGTTGCAATGTGTCCACACAAATAGATATTGTACTTAATTATTGAGTGTGCCGTTCAATTATTCTTTTGAAGAAGGTACTGACAGCTACGTTGTGGAGTCCTGTAGCTCAGTGGTCAGAGTATTTACCTTACGAGCGGAAAGTCCTGGGTTCAATCCCAGTCAGGGCGAAAACTTAGGCAACTTTCCTTACTCTACATGCCTGATAATAATCTCGAGAAAAAAATATAGATAATAAATTGGTCATTTCAATCCACGACTGTTTGTGGGACACTGCTGTGTGCAATTGGCTGCCGAGTTTCACCCACAGTCAATTCACTCTACGGTATATGCTGTAAAGCACTTTGAGACATCTCAAAGGCCTGAAAAGCACTATAACAAATGCAAGGATTATTATTATGATGATGATTATTATTATGGAGGAGGTGACAGCTGCGTTTGGCGTCTTGGCGTGAAGAGATGTCAGTGCAAGACCATACCACCAGGTGGAAGCAACTGTCCAGGAAAGCTTGTCCACACCAGCCTGATCTACAAAGAATTTTCCTATGAATGGACAAAGAGCATCTGTCTGTCTGTTCTGTCTGTCTGTCCGTCCGTCTGTCTGTCTGTCTGTCTGTCTGTGACTTAAAAATGACACAGAAACCTCGCTTTTTCTTACTAAAGAAGATGGCAAACCGGTCTAAAGCATACAACACCCAAAAGAGAAACTAATAGGACACTTTAGTTTGAGCAAAGACACTGCAGCAATCAAAGAAATGATGGAGAAATGAGAAATGCAAGGTGAGAAATGCACCTCAGAACAATTAAAAAAAAACACACACCTTATTTTAGAAGGAAAGGGGATCTATTTGGGGGAGTTTCTCAGTGGGATGTCTTAATTAAGTTATCATTTACCCTTGGGGTGGAAGCAGATTGCATCAGAGTGGAGATTCCAAAAGCTGTCTTTCTGTATTTATGGATGTTTAATGGAGGCCCCCATTAGTGTGACTAAGATTCCTTATTAAAGAATCACGTAATGAACAACCGTTGAGTGAGTTATATGTTCTTTACCTACAGGCTACATGTCTTTCAGGGGATGTCCGGGGTTCTAAGGATGATTAAAGATGCCCCCGAGGGAGACAGTTCCTGTGTTTACAAGTAACCTGAACTTCCTTTGGCCTTTTATTCGCTTATTGCATTCATTCATTTTCAGAGAATCGATTCCCACGCTTACCTGTGCCTCTCAAAGTGCTTGTGGGTCACATCAGCTAAGAGACAAGTGGGCCATGGGAATAGCAGCTGCCTTGCTCCCATTCCCCCAATTTGTGACTGACCGAGTCAGGTTCTATGGACAAGGAATTGGAAAGAGGGAACCTTGGGGCTTTGTGTCTTGTTTGTTTGCAGAAGGATCTGGACTTCCCCAAGACCCTCACTCCACCCCCCACTTGGCCATTAAGATTCATAATCCCCCTCCTTTAACTCTTCCCTCTCCACCAGACTGCTTTGTCTTGTCAATAACACAAAAACCCCTTTCACTGTGACTTGATGTTTGTAAATGATCAGAGGTGATGCTGGAGTCTTGACTTGATTGGAAATCAAAGTAACCAAATCCTTGACTGTCTGACACACATAACTATAACATAACTATAACATAATGCCTACAATACCTGCAGTTATTCTTGATAATGCAAGGAATGAATGGAGTGTGTGTGTGTGTATTCATCGCTAGTTCATAGCGTAGACAGGGAAGCCTCCATACTCTCTAACCTAGGTTAACATCAAGTCAATTCTCAAATAGAAGTGATTCTATTTACAGACATGTCTGCCATTACAGCAGTAAATTATCCAAATTATCAAGTGTCTCCCCAAATTCCCAACTATATTAGTGAGTGCAGAGATCCACCAACCTTGAAAAACACACATAATAACAATTAAAACGTTTTTTTTTAAGTTTGTCCCAACTTTATGTAAACTTAACGTTGAAGGTTCCCTTGACGTTGAACTATTAATAGGCATTGTATCATTTAGCTTCACTTCACGGCTTTTCTTCCGTGTTACAAAATAAAACCCTGAACCTGAAATAATATAATTAATGTGAGTTCACACACCCCCCCCAAAAAAAAGAGATCCTCAACGACATCTGTTCAGACATGTCTCTATTCAGAGAGAGCAGCGAAGAGGGGAGAGAGAGAATCTAAAAAGGATCTCACATAATTCATATCTGAAGCAAAAATACTTTACATTTCAACGTTTTATGGGATAGATACTGCCACACACCAAACATATATATATATACACACACATATATATATGTTTGATGAGTGGCTGTTTTTGCTGTCAGATTATGGTCACGCCACAATGGGTGTGAGTGAACCTGCTCGGTAATGGATTGAATGAAAACCCTTCAGAAATGGTTGGACTGTGTATATAATGCGTGTACAGTTGGCAATGTAACCGGCTAATGTATTGTTATGTGCTGTATTCATATTGTCACAGAGTTCAGTCTGAGATGGTGTATTCAGCGATGCCTGATCCATCAGTCTGTCTTTCTTGAATGGGGGAACCTGACTTGGTTATAAGATAACACATAGCCTCCCTCCTCCCCCCCCCCCCCCCCCCCCACCAGCCCCCCACCCAAGTCTTGCTCGAATGACTACAAAATACTGTATCTTTGAAACAGAAAACTCTGTGTGTGTGTGTTTGAGAAATAACACACACAACAACCCGACAAGACTCAAAACACGTTAAATGGATAAAGAATAGCAGAAGATCTCAAACGTCGAACCTTTAATAATTGCAAATAAATAACAAGTACAGGACACCATGTCTATCATTCAGTGTGTCAGGGCGCCGTGTTATAGGTGCCAACGTTAGTCTATAGGTAGGAGGGACAGTGTCAATGGAATCACAAATCAGTGTTACACCCTCTGGTTGTATTAAACAGCCAATATTATAGCACATATTTGATGCCGGCCGGCGTTTACGTGAACCCTCCCACCCACCCACACACACACATACAGTCCAGGGTTAATGTGTGTGTATGAGCAGCTAAATGTATAACCCAATTAGGAATTATATTCACATTTATTTCCATGTATTGCGTGAGACTCAGTGATATGCGGGGACTGCATTCTGTTTCCAAATAGGATTGCTCGTGTTGACATGTTTGATAATGTATTGAGTGCAGGGCAGTGGGGAAAGGGAAAGGAGGGGAGGTGGGGGGGGGGGGGGGGGGGTGATGGGGGGAGGGGGGGTGTTATTTGGGTTCAGTTTTAATGACTCCCGCATTGACAGTAAAGTCTAATCATGAGAATTTCAGTGTGTGGCAAACAAATTTGAAACTACTGTGAGACCCGTCATAAAAATCCCACCTTGGGGTTAGAACTCAATTTGCGATGGAAAATCGCTCATGTGTGTAATTCGCAACAGACACAAGACCCCCCCCCCCCCCCACCCCACCCCACTCCCCGCATGCAAAACTCGCATGTAAATTAAACCAGATTTGCTCTCTCTCTCTCTCTCTCTCTCTGTGCTGTTTCACGTTACATTAACTTCTAATGACATTAAATCCTGAACTCCGCGTGTTCTCTGGGCTTCAATCAATTAATATTTCTGGACTGAGGGAGGATTTTCAAATGTGGTTTTGATGTTGAGGTGGGTGGGGGATGCGGGGAGGGGGGGGGGAGACATATGGCTGTGTGGTTCTCCTTGTAAGATCTGACTGTAACAGAATACCCAAATTGACTCTTATTAGTGTCGTTTTATCGTGTATCACGACATCACAATTATATAGACCGGGGGCGATGAGATTTCATTCAGTTACACTGCGGATATCACAGTCTTTGGTCCATTTAATCCGTAAATTCACTGACTGACGTAACTCCTAATGTGACTTTTTTTTTAGAAAAATAAATCTCTCTCTCTCTCTCTATATATATATATATTTACACATATCAATATCTATGTAAACCTTTTACTTTTGCTCTAGGGAAATGTTTTTTTTTCTTCCTGTGAGGTTCGGTTTTGAAGCAAATTGATTCCATGCAAAGGTAGACTCGTGAAAATATTGGGATCATTTATAACAATGTACAGTATGACACATGGATCTGTGCCTGTAATTATATATATTGTGTGTGTGTGTGTGTGTGTGTAAGGGAGGGGGGGGGGGAGAAACAGAATAATACAATAATAATCCTTACATTTGATGTAACCTCTTTTCACCTTGCCCCCCCCCCCCCCCCCCACCTCTCCCCAAACGTCTCAAAGTGCTTCGCACGATTTGTTGCCAGGTGTGGTGACTGTGGGTGTCAAAACTCTTAAGACACAACATGTTTCTGTAATTTCGAACCGTCGAGTTTTACATCGACATAGAAACCACAGACTGGAAACCGCAGTGCGCACTAGACTATTGTGAAAAATGTCACTGATGTACTTATTTTCACTTAAACGAAGACAGAAGCCTGACACACCCTGACTTTTATGGCTGGCCTCTAGCTATCCATATGTCATTCATTACGATATTATAGATGTCCCTCTAATTCTGAGACCGTATTGTTTTTTTTTCCATCACTTTTCTGTGTGTGGGTGTGTGTGTAAAACGATATTGCACACACAAATACACAAATCACAACCGCTGTACGCTATAACAAATGTGATTAAAGCGCCTTGTCAAACCGTCACTGGAAGCCAAGAAAAAAAAACCTAATGATTTCAATCTTACCATTTTTGTTAACAAAAAAGAAAAATAAATTTTAAACGTTTTAACCCGAAACTGCGATGAAGCAAAATCGATGAATTGTTGTTTCTGAAGAAGAAGAAGAAGAAAAAAAACTTTACATGTCCAGTTGCTGAGGAAATTGTGGATACAACTTCAAGTTGTTATCGGGTTGCTTAGATACCGAATGATGCTCAGAGAAAAATATTTTTTTCTATATATAAGAAAAAGGTCCTTAGATTAATGTGAGAAGCATATGTCTCAGCCTCTACTTACTGGAGGGTGGGTGGGGGGGGACAGTTCAGGAGAGATTACAGTTCATTTGAGCTCTTTTTGCGGGGTTCGCCTATTTGGTTAGCGATGGATGTGTGTGTGCATATGTGGAAGGAGGGAGAAGAAGCCAAAAGAGAAAGGGGATGTTATTTTTGGGAGAGAAAAGTGTACACTTGCGAAAATGTTGACCCATTTTAAAGGGTTGCTTACACAGGCAGTTCCAATAAAAAATGTGTGTGTGAGAGAGAGAGAGACCTCTCCAGTTCTCTCTCCCCTCTCTCTCTGTCTCTCTTTACCCCCCCCCCCCCCCCCCCCACCCCCTCCCTCTCTCTCTCTCTCACACTCTCTTTCTCTCTCTCTCTGTTCAATGTGACGGCTGTTTTGTCTCAACCATCTCACTGCAAAATAATCCGGATAGGTTCCTGTGAGCTTTTGTGTTTGCTCGGGAGATGTTGGCTCAAAGGATCGAGTTACAACTTTCATTTCTGAAATGTTTGAGGGAACATCCAGAATTTTATCCTCAAATCAGCCAGGCCTCAGGAGCTCGTGTTTCAGGACCTGTCAATCAGCTGTCACTAAACAAATGGTCTCTTTTCCAGAGGGGGAGATGGAAATCTACCTGTTATTCATGACCTGTTAACAGGTGATCGCTCAGGGTAAGAACAGGTAGTAAGAATGATTTACCTCGTCCCTCGTTTCCTCTTTTTTTTAAGTTAAGATAAGAGAGGAGAGGAGAGTAGGGGGAAGGGGGTAAAAAGAAAAATCTCCTCTCCACCCTCACTCCCTCCCTCCCTCCCTCACCCTTTATGCTTTTAGAGTTAGATCAATGTCAGACTTGAAAGAAAATGACACTTATCAGTGAGAAAATTTGTACAGTATTTTTTAAATATCAATCAATGAATGATACCGCAGCCCAACTTAGTCTGGAAACTTCAGAAAGTGATATTCTTTCATGTCTTCATCAATCATTTCCCTTTCGGGTTTTAAAACGCCTTTTCAATGCAGGATTTTAATAACTTCCATCGTAAGTCTCTCTCTCTCTCTCTCTCGCTCTCTGATTCTCACACACACAAATAGGTAGTAATAATTCACAAGACTTTGTCTTACCGAATTCATACTTTCTCCAGAATATAAAGTAATAATGCCAGAGTCTTTTTTGTAAGACTTGGGATTTCTCTGTGTGCATTTTAAACCCGTCCCCAAAACAAATCAAATTGAGATGAAAATAATAAATCCAATGGCAAGGGCAAATGGGTTAGTAATAAAGGAGAGAGAAAGAGAGAGAGAGAGAGAGAGAGACTGCGTTAACACATGGGTTACTCTATATTTCTAGATATGCTCTTTCTAATGGTTGTTTGTGTTCAGGTCTGCCGGATTTATTGGTCCCACATGTATGAAAATAAACTAGGCGCCTCCGAAAGGTTGTTAGCAAACACCAGCAAATTAAATGAATGTCGTAAACGAGATTTACTGTGAGAATTTTCTGATTTTTTGGGGGTTTCTCTGGGGGTCTGGGAGGGAGGGAGAGAGAGAGAGAAAATAAATAAAGAAATGAAATGAGTCAGAAACAACTATCTTCAGAAGGCTAAACAAATCTCATCTCCCTCCCTCCCTCTCTCTCTCTCTCTCTGTCTGTCTGTCTCACATACACAGACACACCTTCCTCCCCACCCCCTCGTTTTACACAACCAAAAAAAACAACACCGCGCCCTCCACACATACACACACTAGCGTCTCAGAGCGCCTGACACGGATTCGCGGTGATATCGACTCTGCCCTGACCTGAGATATGAAGATGGTTTTAAAGCCAGCAATGTAATGTGTGTGTGAGAGTGAGTGTGTTCATATCACAACGAAATTGTATGAGGTTGAAAACCATACCACAGGAAGACAAATTCTGCATTTCTGTCCCATATATTCTGTCAAGCGCTTTGAGGCGTCTCGAAGACGGCATAAGGTGGGTGGTAGATATATAAAATGCAAGGATTATTATTATTATTATTATTATCATCATTATTTAGTTGAGAGAACGGGCAACTGAGATTCACGTTTAATAAATCCTAATCAAAACCGGCTCCGGGTCAACCTTCAGTGCAGAACATAAGTCTCCTCGATGAGGCTACAGACTGGAAGTTGTGTAACAGTCACCAAATGTGAGTCTGCACACAGCAAACACACACCCGGTTTGTCATTGTGAGTAGGTTGTGTTTAGTTTCCCCCCCTTTGTGTCAGTCAATGGCCGGAGGGTTTTCTCCAATCGTGTTATCAACTATTATACACGCGGGTCACAGTCTCTGATGGGTTTACAATCGGTTACAATTGTTTTTTTTTAAATGAAACCGTGAATGAAACCGATCGCTGTCCCTGCTCTCTCCGTTAATGTTTCTTTCTCTCTGGCCGGGAGAGAGAGAGAGAGAGAGAGAGAGAGTTTGGGGGGGAGAGAGAAGAGGAGAGCAAATGGTGTCAGACAAGACAGACAGAATAGTATGCGTCGTGCATTTTTCCAGTAAATATATGATATCCCCCAGAGCAATAGTAAGTGAGTGTGAGTGTTGTGAGTGTGTGTGAGTGAATGTGTGTGCTCTGTGTGTGTGTGTGTGTGTGAGAGAGAGTGTGTGTATGTGAGTGAATGTGTGTGTGTATGTGTGAGTGAGTGAATGTGTGTGAGTGTGTGCTGAATAAATACATCAAATCTGCCTGTTGTTTTCAGCAAAAATAAGGAAGATATTGCAAAGTGTATTGAAATGATAGTCTACACACGGCCTTGCCAACATTATTTATTTCCTGTGTGTGTTTTTTTGGGTGTGTGTGTGTGTGTGGGGGGGGGGGGGGTTAATGAAGTCCTTTACCACTGAGGGTGTGAGTTGGATTACACTCGCTCTTTTAATTTGTTCGATTCTAATCCCCTTCTTCGCGTTTAACAAACTGCAAGCGAGGTTTAAGAGGAATGTCGTTTTACCCACATTCCAGATAGATACTTTGTCCCAAAGAAATTGTCGAATGTCTTTGTTTTTGCAGGATATTTGAACCTCCAGCTCTCTACTCTGAGTGTGTGTGTGTGTGTGTCTCTCTGGCATCTCTCGCCTCAAATTTCACCTTTCTCACGGCTCATGCATTTTTCAAATAAAAATCAATAACAGTTCAAGTACGGAAAGTAAAAGAACGGGAAACTGCCTACCCTTCCATTTCTCGGAACAGCAGTCAGGAAAAAACATCTCATCTATCCCTCACCCCCACTCTAACCCCCTCTCTCTCTCTCTCTCACTCACTCTCTCTCTCTCTCTCTCTCTCTCACAGACACACACATCTTACTTCACAGCACTTTTCAAACCATCGGCATTTTGCCAGTATAGTGAGTGTGAGTAGGTGTGAGTGTGTGTAGGTGTGAGTGTGTGTAGGTGTGAGTGTGTGTGTGTGACTGTGGGCGAATGTGTCTGGGTGGGAGTGAGTAGGTGAATGTGACTGTGTGAGTACGCGTGCGAGTGAGTGAATGTGTGAGCGAGTGTGTGTATGTGTGAGTGAGTGAGTAAATGTGTGTACGAGTGTGTGTGAGTGAGTGTGCATGTGTGAGTGAGTGGATATGTGTGTGAGTGTGAGTGAGTGTCTCTGTATGTGTGAGTGAGTGAGTAAATGTGTGTGCGAGTGAGTGAGCGAGTGAGTGAGTGAGCCACCAGATTTCTTCCACACTCCAGAAGAAGAAGAAGAAGAAGTAGAAGAAGAAAAAGAATATAAAAAAGAAAGCCCCGAATGGAATCGCCTAGCCAAATA
Source organism: Hydrolagus colliei (assembly GCA_035084275.1). NCBI lineage: Eukaryota > Metazoa > Chordata > Chondrichthyes > Chimaeriformes > Chimaeridae > Hydrolagus > Hydrolagus colliei. Next base: position 29,405 of record JAYJKW010000189.1, read on the forward strand.
GTTTTAAGAGTCAAATCCCCAAACTGAGAGCGATGAAGGCTAAGCAGCCCGAACGGTGGGCGAGGGAAAGGGTGAAGGGTGGAACTAATCTCTTCATTTAGAACAGCTTTATACTTCAGGGGCAATTTCATCACTTTCGACCACCTTGGAGTGAGGTCAAGGCACGCCTCACTTTGAGGCCATACTGCAGGTGATTCTTAAATTATAGCAACTGACTCTAACTCGCTGCTGGTCAGGAGTAGAGGAAACAAGATACCTTGGATATTTATGTGTATTTATGTGTGTGTGTGTGTGTTTGGGGGGGGGGGGCTTTTTAAAATCTCTATCCTCTTTCTGCTCTGCGGTGATCGATTTGAAAACCATTGCTATACACCGTGAACCTCCCCGGTCTAAAGTGCGTGAGGATGTGTGTCAATCCCACTTTACAGTATATTCTGCCAAGCGCTTTGGGGCGTCTCGAAAGACGCGATGAGGGCGCTCCACCCATTGCCAGGATTATCCTTCATAAGAATAATAATCTTTAAGTTTATTGATACCGAACGTGCAAAACTGATGACTGGCGGGCGGGGCGGGCGGGTAAACTCACATTATATGAAGACCTTTCACATAAAGAAGGAACTGAATAACATTGAATCCTTCTGCTTTTCTTATTAAAAGCGTAAAGTCAGCCATATTCTCTCCCTAATCTAGTTAGTATAATACATATACTGTTGCATAACACGAGTTTACCCTTGTGTGTGTGGGTGTGTGGGTGTTTATTTCACAGTCCTGTGACTGAATCCGAGGGAGTCTGTAGGCCAAGCATTTTAATATTAATAATAATACTAATACATGTAACAATGACAATCTCTTCACCCCCCCCCACCCTCTCTCTCTCTCCCCCCCCCCCCCCCCCCCCCCCCCAAACAAACACAATAATAAATTGGTCATTTCAATCCACGACTGTTTTATGGGGACATTGAGGATTATTAGCATCTATCGCTGGCGAGGATATTATTATTTGTCTTTTGTTTATTTAAAAAACTTATTATTAAGAGACTGGAGAGAGAGGGGGAGAGAGAGAGAGAGAGAGAGAAACCCGACGGTGTATTGTCACAGCCCGTCGCTGAATATGAACAAGGTTAATTTTTTTTATTGTTGTTGTTGGAATTGTTTGCGTCTATTTAAATGTCACAGCTCGGGATTGCACCATTCTCCCGCCCCCCATTGAAAGCTAAAAAGGCCATACTCCAACCTACTTCGCACTCCAACCGTCTGCCAATGGCAGGGGGGGATAACACACACACACACACACACACACAAGCTGATTATAATCACTTTAAATACCCCGCTGCTCCCGAGTAAATTTAGAAATAAATAATCTGGGCCAAGGCTCCATCCGTTACTGATACAGGAAGGGAGACATCACCGCTCTTTAAAGCAGCTGTACTTTCCAGCCTATTTTATTGTTGGTTTGAGACTCCAGCAGTGGAAAGAGAGAGAGAGAGAGAGAGAGAGCCAGCGAAATCATTTTTCCATCTGCACCGCCTTCCTCAAAACTCATACTCGAACCCTCTATAAAACTTACACTCTGATGGTATTATAATGCGAGACAATGGAGGACACAATCCCACATGATTTCTGGGAAGCGTTTTGAGACGTCCCAACGATGGGATAAGGCGTTGTATCAAATGCGAGGATTAATGGTGTATTATTATTATTATTATTACATGGAACAAAAGGCTATTTAATACAACTATCAGTCCCAAACAGCAATGCGACATATATATATATAACTTCTCGTGTTTCCTTGGATAGTCTTGTTTGACTACTGTTGTGGGCTGAATAATATTTTGAATGCGTTTCTCAAACGGCTTGTATTCTCACACTTCCCTTCCTAGTTTTTCTTTTTTTTAATTAAAAAATCCCTGCGGTCAGCATGTCCCCCCCCCCCCCCCCCCCCCACCCCCCATGGGTCTGAAGTAAAGATGGCACCAATTCTCATGGATAGGACACCTGGGTTAGTAAAGGCTGTACTTTGAAGTGTGTGAGTGTGTGCTCTCCTTTGCACTCTATTTCAAACAGATTTGTCACCAAAGAAAAGCCCCCAAGACTTATGACTGTGTCTATTCTATAAGTACAGTACTGTACTATTAGACACACACACACACATAAGAATGGCGAGTTGGAACATTGAGACGTCCAGAAGACGTGAAAAGGCGCTGTACCAAATGCAAGGATTATGTTATTATTATATAATATTATATAGATATCTATCTATCTATAGAACTGTATAAAATGACGGCAGTTCGAATGATTTTGATCAAAACAATTGGAGCAGTCGAGCTAATCATTTACAGTCGAGAGAGGATTCTGTAAGACTACAAAGTGCCTTTCACTGTGTCCCATTGCAACACAAACTCACTACAACATTGATCAAGTCACAGACCTGGTGCAGTGGGTGATGGGTTGCGACATTTAATCACAAAATATTTTCAGTATTCAGACCTTCAGACAACAACTTTCAAAACAAAATGCAAACAGGAGAGATCTCCCTCCAGCCCCCCCCCCCCCCCCTAAAAAAACAGGATGGGACAGGGCAAGGCATCTATCTATCTATCTATCTATCTATCTATCTATCTATCTATCTATCTATCTATCTATCTATCTATCTATCTATCTATCTATCTATCTATCTATCTATCTATCTATCTATCTATCTATCTATCTATCTATCTATCTATCTATCTATCTGTGTGTATTTGCTGCTTCAGCCAGCAATATCATTGAATAAATATCACGCAGACCCGTGACCCCGAGACTGTAAAATAGACTGTGGACAGAAGTTTTGACTTCAGATCTGTCAGAAAGATCTATTGTACAGTATTTTCTCACCAGACTACTTTTCAACCAAATGGGGGTAATTGGCAACCGCCATGTTTTCACATGGACCGTGCAAAAAAAAAACTCTTACACATCAACTAAATCCCTTCTTTCAACCCTCGCTTTGCTACAGACACACTTTTTACTAAAGAAAAATCACAGTGTTTTCAATTGGATCTGTTTTTTTGTGGGGGGTCCCCTTCTCCCCTCTCTCTCTCCCCCCCACCTCTCTCTCTCTCCCATTCCTCCCTCCCTCCCTCTCTCTCTCTCTCTCTCTCTGCGTTTGCGATTATTCAAACCATGGCTTAAGTCTCGATTCAAACCAATCACCTTACTATGTAATGTGGGAAACGTTGTCAATATGATTGATTGCGATCCAGTAGTGGTCTGTCTATGATTAAGAATATTTCCCGTTCGCGTGGATATACATCACAACAGTGGAAGTGAAGGAGTATTTTTTTTCCCCTTCTCTCTCCTCTCTCACACACACACACACACACTGTTTCTCTCTCCCTCTCTCTCATTAATTTCACTGCACCCAACATATTATTCCTTAGAAACGACTCAGATTTTTTTTTGAAAAGACCTGCGTTGCGTAATCATGACCCCCGTATATATATATATCTATATATATATATAGTGTGTATGTGTGTGTGATTGTGCGTGTGTGGATTTAAATAAAGTACTTCATTTTTGCTTAAAAAACGCAAAGAAAACAAATTCGAAATCAGCGAGGAGGTGCTTTTTTTTAAAAAAAACACAAAGACTGAATTGAATCCCTGTAAAAATGTTGCCCCCTCCACCCCCACCTCCCCCACTCAAAAAAAAAACAAATCTGCTCCACATTCAGCAAAGGGCTGGCGGCTGGTTCACATA
>JAYJKW010000189.1:33342-63396 GCA_035084275.1 Hydrolagus colliei
TCCCTTCCCACTCCCTTCCTCCCTCTCTCCTCTTCTTCTCTCCCCTCTTCCACCCCCACAAAGTTTCTCTCTCTCTCCCCCCCCCTCCCATCCCACACTCCCTTCCTTCCTCTCTCCTCTCCCCTCTTCTCTCTCTCTCCCTCCAAAAGTTTCTCTCCCCCCCCCCCCCCCCCCCCACCACCGTCCCATACTCCCCTCTCCTCTTCCTTTCCTCTTCTCCCAAGGCGCTTCCTAAACTAATACTACAAAATGGCGGTGATCTATCTAGTCTTTAATTTCCTACTCTCTCTTATATATAAATACGTTTTTTTTCATTAAAAGAAAGGGTTTTGGAAGGGTATGTTGTTTTCCTTCCCTTCCCTTGCCCACCCAACCTCCCCCCCCCACACACACCCACCCCCACACCCCCACATACACACACACAGTTACACACACACAAAAAACACAACCCCTGGGTGAAATCCACTCTCTTCACGTAGAAGATCGCTGCTGTGTAGCAACAGTTTCTGAATGTGTGTGTGTGTGCGCTTTATTTGGAAAAGTGATCGAAGATATAATAAGTTCGAACAAAGAACTGAACAGTTGTTGTAGGAAAAACAACTTGTTTAAAGGAGAGGGAAAAATCCCAGAGTCTTTTTTTTTATTCCTCAAAGTATTCGTTTCGTTCATTCACTTTGGGGGATATGTGTGTGTGTGTTTATATATATATATATATACACACGCAGTATATATAATAGAGTTTTTTTTGAAAAGCTGGTTTCAAGCATGGCTGTGCAATTGGCTTTGTTTTGAAACATGAGTCTTTCCCATTCAGATCGAATTTCATTGTAGTTCACTTTGCTGAGAGGAGCGAGATGTAAAGTTTGCTGACAGCACTTCGTGTGTGTGTGTGTGTGTTTTTTTTTAATTTACAAGTTCTGTAGACCTTTCGAGTTCGTAGAAACTGGGGGTTAGAAACCGAAACACATTCCCACACTTACACCCCCTCCCCACACACACAGACACACACATACTGCATATCAGATCAATTCTGTATTGTTGCTGCAAACATTTTTAAAGAATAAATAAATTACATTGAATGCAAACTTGCCTTGCATTATTAGAGTTGTGGGGGGGGGGGGGGGGGGCACTTGAAAAAGGCTTTGTGTTTAAAGGGCAGACAGACACAGAGAGAGAGAGAGAGAGCACACCTGGTGGAGGAGGTAGGGTCGATCGACTAGCTCTATACAACTAACCAACCAAACAACTGTATTCATTTCAGATGGTGTGTGTATGTAAGTAAAGGCACTGACTGACTGACTGCCAGGGGCCATTGGTAAACTAAACGAGGTGAAGGACGCCTTTGTATCGGCCCAGTGCACCATGCAACAGGCTTTTGGAAAAAAGTCAGTTTCCACAAATAGAACTCAGTGCCCCTGGCTCCCAGTGGCTATTCTCGTCAGTCTCTCTCTCTCTCCCTCCACACCACCCTCCCCCCCCCCCCACACACACACACACACACACCAACACCCCCCCACACACACACACACCAACACCCCCCCCCCCCCCCACACACACACACACACACACATACATACACCCCACCCCCACCCCCACAGTTTAAAACACAATTTACATAACTTATCTTGAGGAAACAAAAGAGGGGTGGGGGGGGGGGGCGGGAGACAGCTTTTCAATCCAATTCAAAAAATACATATTTTGGAATCAGCTCGTGTAAAGGTTGCCTTTTATTTAGTTTGGTGGGTGAGTTGGGAGGTCAAGAGAGTTTTGGGTGCAGTGTTTTTTTTTAAAAAAAGCAGTGCATTTTGCTGGGGGCCCTGGACAGAGAGGGAAACCCAGGCCAAGGCAACTTTCAAGATACTTAAGTTACTTTTAATCACAATCAAATGCAGGCTTTATTTTCACTCTCCCTCTCCCCCCCCCCCCCCCCCAACACACACACACTCACACACACAGAAGAGGATTAGACAACAGCATGGATCACACATTGTTGAGGCCCCCTTTCCAGTTGTATTTGAACATTCCTGTTACAGTGTTTAGAAAGCAGGTTATGGAATTGATCAATTGGTCAGTTTAACGTGGTCATTAAATGTGGCCATTTTAAAATCTCGTCTGTAGTGTAGTTTGGGGTGTTGGTACTTTTTGTTGGGGGGTGGGGAGAAAGAAATTATGCACAAATTAATGCAAACAAACCTGTTCCTAATCTTTGGTGAACTGTCCCCAAAATGAGCAGCTTTACAAGGACTAAGCAGATATGCAAACTTGTCTAATGTTGAGCCAATTCATGTTGCACATATGTTGCTTGCTTATTATTATTTGGGCCCCAGCCCAAGAAAATGAATGAACCATTGCACTTATTCAATTAAAAGTAGAGTTTATTAAATGCGAAGGGCAAAATAGTTTCAATGACTGAAATATTTTAATACTTGGCAAAGTTTTAATGTGGTTTGCCTCTCCCACCACCTCCCCTGCATAATTTTATTGAAACTTGGCATGCAGAGCCCAACTTTACATGAAGGTCAGAGGAGTCTAAAAATTTAGTACAATTGACACATCCTGCAAGAGAGGATAAAGCATTTTCAAATATTTTTAGTGAATTTAACGTTTTGGGTCTGCTGAGCCTTAGCAGTATGGAGACATTAGGAGCAGGGCAGAACATAACAGCAAATTTCAATTTTAATGCACCTTTCAAGTCAAGAGGATGTCCCTAGGCGCTGGACCTTCAGGGATTTGCCCTCTAGCTCCGGTTTGCGATCAGGAGGCGTGGAGGATAGGTAGGAATTGGACAGTGCCCGAAGGCTCGATCGAAAAGGAAGGGGTTGAGAAGTTGAAGAAGGCTAGAGAGGGTGAGGGGAAGGAACTGTTTATACGTTTACCTTATTTGCATGTCAATCTCATCTTTGAGGAATGAAATATTGACGGTTAGGCACTTGCTGCCTAACTTCTTTGTAAAGAATGCTGAGCTCAGAGTAAAATGCCCCTTTGGTTTTCCTCCAGTATTGCCCTTAATCAGAACCCTTCACTTCAGCAGCAATGTGACTTTTTAACCACTTCCCACATCAGTCCTTGTGGCTTCCTTCAACAAGATTACCAGCTTGTGTGGTTTTCGGGGCAATATTGTTGCAGAAGTATTGGCCTCTGATAACTGAGTTGAGATTCTTCCAAACTGAGAACTTTATAGCTGGCGAAGAAAGGACATTTTTGTTCCTTCAGAATGAACAAGGCTGAATAGAACTCAGGTTGCTGACGAGAAGGGGTAAATTCTGAACCCACCGAATCACCTCTTTTCCATTTTTATGTACCTGCCTACAGAGAACAAGTTACTCTCGACACGAAATGTAGAAACTAAGTAAAATAGTTTTACTAAGTAAAAAATAGTAATTTTGTATTGAAAAGGAGTTTCCCATGGGGATAGGGTGTTGTACCTGGCACCGCCCCATCTCTGTGATCTCCTCTGCCATCAACAAATACTTACATATGAAGAGTCTTTAGCTAATTTATTTGCACTATATCGAACACTGATGAGATTTGCATTCTTATGCACAAATTGTTTTGGGCACTCTGCCTTTCACATGTACTCAAACGATTGGATAAGGTTCAGAGATGAGCAAGAATAATTCAGGGATTTAGAGGTCTGAGGCAAGGATTGCAGGCCTGAAGTTTTGACTGGGAAAAGGATTGGGAGGGTTGAATTCAAGCCTTTTTTTTAGAGTGATCAAAGGTTAGATAAATGTAAACTGGCAATTTGATGTAGAGGGCATGAGTTTAAAATGTAAAGCTTCAAATGTGGCTGGAGATTTGATTTGAACCTGCTCATTCTTCACTGAGTAGTTGGTATATAGGGAACAGATTCCCCCCCAAAAAGCAATTGAAATTGCCTCAATCCATTCTTTTTTTAAAAAAGAACTGCATAAGTATATTCTTTGGAATGTACAGTAATTGGAAGGTATGGAAAATGGTCCCGACTGAGATGAACAACTTTACTGAGATGGACAATCATTATTTGGACTTGTTTCAGTGCTGTAGTTAAAATCATGCCATACATGTCAATTTTTTGTTGGATTTTAAAATTTGGGCAGAGTAAAAACATCTTAACAATTTCATACTAAAACTCATGCCGTGGGGTTGACTGTTGGCAAATCATCTTCAGTAATAAAATGTGGGACGTGTTTAAAATAAATGGAAACTGATCAAACTTGTCATTGGTAGAATATTACAACGTATCTCCTTTCCCACATTTGTAATTGTGAGTGCCGTACAGTTCTGCGCTTTTAAATTGCGTGAGATTTTACACTCTGCAACAGTTTTAGTCAGCAGAGTTCCAGTTCAAAGCATTTCAACTGCTATCGAGAGTGGCGGAAGGTTCAAGGTGTTAAACGTTGAGTATTGATACCGCAGCACTTGTAACTTTTAACCCTGTTTCTACAGTGAGTCCGATGGTAATCACAGTACTGAGGATGAATCCAGCAAGGGTCAGGATGACCTGTCTCCTCGTCCACTATCAAATCCACCAGATGGAATGAACCACTCCAGTATCCAAGCTCATTCAGAAGGCATGTTCATTCAACATATTGGGCATCTGAAATCCACTCCCAGTTCCTCTGGCATATTACTCAATGGAAACCTCGTAACTACAAACGGCACTCCTGTGTTTTGCAATGGAAGTTCTTTCATTCAAGGACCTAATGGAGTCCTTGTTAATGGACTGCCTCTAGGAAATGCCCAGACAATCAGTTTAAGCCCAGTAGGAACCACTCCTGGTGTACTCGTTAATAACATTTCAAACGGTGAGTTACTCGTGAATTCCTCTGCCTCAAGTACGGAGTTTAAAAACCTGACTGACTCTCTAACCTGTTCGACTGTGACTTTCACTCCCAATTCATCTGTTCCTTTCTCAGGATCCCTTGGCGCCACTGAGCTTAAGACTGAAAGTATACACATGCTCAGCTCTCAAGATTTGGGATCTTCTAGCTCTGTTGACAATGGTCCTGTACAAATAAACCAATATGGACTTGTACACCTCCATAATTCAGAAAATAATGTCCAACTGGTGAATGGAAATATTGGGTTAACCTCACTGCAGCTACCTTCTGTTTCTGCAGCATCATCCCAAGGTGAGTTCAGTCAGTTAGTGTTCTGGTTGCGTAAGATTCTTCTGGACACCACATCACTCTATTGCGAGACACAAATTCTGCATTGCTCTGACGCATTCATGATCTATTGTAATGTATTGCTGTCTTCTTCCCCACCACTGTTCCCTTTGGCTTCAGTTTGCTTTGGCATGTGGTGAATAAGTCCAGAAAGAGCTCTATGGGAAAGACAGTATAATAATCATCCAAAAAACCCACAATAATAAAATTGTTCACTTCAATCCACGACTGTTTGTGGGACACTGTTGTGTCCAACTGGTTGCCACATTTCGCCCACAAATATACAGTCAATTCACTTTACAGTATATTCTGTGAAGCTTTTTGAGACTTCGATATGATGTGAAAAGTGCTATATCAAATGCATGGGGGAAAGAAAAGTATGTCTGGCGGTGATTGCAAGTCGTGTAGGATCCATGGAAGCCAAAATTAGGTGGTTGGCTGTCAAACCTTCAGCATACGAAAAAGCACTGGTATTTTACATGCTTTATGCATGATATAATAATCCTGCTGAATTTTCAGGAGGCTGAAAATTAGCCGAACATAGTTTTGAACATAGTTTCTTCCTCATGCTTCCACCCCTCCATACTAAATTGTATTGCTAGCACAATTCACTCTTGCATATTGGCTTTCTTTTACAAATATTACAAACTTGGTATTTTTACTGTACAAACCACCTCACACACACTATTTGCATGAAAAGAATCCCGATTGGAAATAGCATGGAATGTGAACTACAAACATCGGAACAGGGGTGGGCCGTTCAGCCCCTTAAGCCTGTTTCGCTATACTGTACTATTAGATCATGGCTGATCTGTACCTCAACTCCAAACACCTACCTTTGTCCCCTATCCATTGATGCCCTAACTTAACAAAAATCTATCCTGCTCAGTCTTGAAGGTTTGAATGGGTCTAACATACAGCATCCACAGCCTGTTAGGGGAGGGAGTTTCAGCATTGTATTCCTTGGCCAGGTCAGATGATTAGCAAGATTGCTGGCGTGTAATTGTCACATTTGCGACATGATGTGCCGACTGAAATTTGTCCTAGTTTTTCTTGGCTCTGGTGTATTTCAGTTGTGATCTTGAGCCAGTGTTGATTTGGCTGCTTAGCAAGAGAGTGATACATTTTTTGGTTATGTGGTGACACTGGATCAGGAATGATCATCTTTCCCGCAGACACATTTATAACCCTGTGAAATCCATGTGCTTGCTTAGCAAACCCACATGTTACCCAATAGTCCAGAGGTAGGCAGGATTAACAGATCTACATTTCAGTTTTTCTTAAATAGGTGAGATTTATTGGGAAATTTACAAGCTTTCAGTATTAAATATCACTTACTGATACTGTTCTATTGCTTCATATGAAATTTTTATGAAAATTATGCAACTATTATGTTCTAAAGAAAAGTAGAAAATTATTTCAGATAAATGTTCGCATAATCCATTAAATTTCATGGATAAACAATAGGACAACGAAATTCTACTTGACGGAACAATGGTTATTTATTAGCTGAAAACTCAACAGATTACATTTATGTAGCATTAACTCGTGTTCAGTACAAACTTAATTTTGGAACCGTTTGAAGCGATGCAAAGTGTTGCACATTTTGGTTTTGCTTCTCCTTTCTCATGAAGGTTCGCAGTGTGCTCAACAAGTAGCCCAATGCCTGTGGAAGACTGACCCTCTTTTTCTGTGTTGCAGGGAACATTTTAATAACAAATACTTCCGATGGAGGAACCCTCTTAAGCGGTACAGCAGCCACTCTCCAGCAAGGTAAGGTCTTCTTGACCACCACTCTTCCGCCCAGTGCAGTCATGTGCACAATCCCTAATTCAGGACACGCCGTAGCCCAGGTTAAGCACGATGGCTTGGAAGGTGGCCTCGTGTTTTCGCAGTTAATGTCGCAAAACCAACTGAATGTCAACGCATCGAACGGAAATCAGTCTGGAACAGTGCTTCACACTCCCTCCTCGTCTCTGATAAACACAGGCCAATCTCAGAACCTCCCTTTGACTTCCTCCAATGTGCTGAACGCGTCAGGTACTTTGAGCTTCAGCCTCACAGTGAGTCTGCCTCTGTCCACAGCCACACACGTGGCACTCGATCAAAATGTGTCCACTGCAGTCAGCGACTCGCTTCCCATCGTGTCCATGGGAAACGGCGTTTACGCCACGCCTCAGAACTGCGGCCTGCTTTCAAACTCCGCCCAAGAGAATGTATGTGAACCTGTTGTGGATTCTGTCGGCGGGGATAAGCTGAGAAGTGATCTGACAGGGGGACACCAGGAGTACGAGCACGTATCGGTACTGCACCCAACGGTAAAGGAGACCTACATTGCCGTCTCCGAGAACAAATGCGGCAACCACCTGATGATGATGGACTCCAAATCCAAATACGTGATACACGATGTGGTCAACAGTGTCTGCAAAGAGTTGGAAACGGAAGAAAAGGAGCTTGCAAAACTCCAAAATGTACCGATGGACGAGGACATGTGTGATATATAGTTCATTGAATGACTGGCTGCTCAAATTGGGCCTTCTCAATCTTTTCTACTCCCCCCATTTCAAGCACCCGCTGACGTTTATCGAACTTTATAGATGGCGTGGAGCAGAATGAGGTAGCTGGGCATTGTCTGATTATTATTTTTTTTTACTGGACACTTTTAATGGCGCCTTAAGAATTTTTAGTTACAAAGTCGGTACATTTTTAAAAGTATACAAAATTAGGTCAGTCGTTTATAAACAAGGAATCATTTGCCTCATATCCATGGTTTGAGATCCACACACAACTTGGCAAATTAAACATTATTTAAGGACATTACACTAAATACACCATTGCACAGTGAAGGCACACAAATCCTGCCATAAGGCATTAGCTCTCCTGACGCCTGCCGTGAAAGGCGCTATATAAATACAATTTGTTGTTGCTGTGACCTCAATCACTGCCAGACACTACCTCTCCATCTCTAAATTAACATCGGAATCACAGTCCCCTTTCATCTCCCCAACCCCTCTCTCAATCACCTCCCATATGGAAAGCACCACTTTTTTTAAAAAACAGAATCATTTTCCGTAACCTTAAAAGCTTCTTACCAAGAAAAAGTCCAAAGGAAATATACTGTATTATTTTTAATAGAATAATTTTACTGTCAATCTCTTTCGCTTTTAACTGGCAGCTAGCGCAGCTAAGCTAAATTGAACTGTGCAAGGTAGCATTGTCAGACATGGCATTAAGTGCATACTTTATGTTGCAAAATAAAACTTTTAAAATCTTATTTTATAACGTCCTGAACCCAAGTACTGTGAATATTAACAGGATTTTTTTTTACTACTACCTGTTATCAAACTGCACAAAGATCGATTTAGGTGGTGGGTGATTGATTTAAACAAATTGGTAATATTACGTGATCAAGTAGCGAGTCTCTTTCCCAAATATCACCTTACTGGTTGTGACTTAAGCATAGTACATTGATGTGAATTAATGTTCAATCAGGAACACCCTTGATAATAATTGGCCTCCTTTGCTTTAAGTGCCTTATAGTCATACAGTCCATCATTCACTCATGATGGAAGTTATAACCTAATATACAACCAGTCAGTATATGTCAATATTCAACCTTAAAACCAAAGTGTGCAATACTACAGTGTGAGTCACATAATGTCCCTTCAGTTACAGGATAGCAATAGTCTGTTTGTTCTGACACTATACTGCTTCACTGATGCCAGCATTTGTTCCTTCTAGTCTCTTAACCGTTCTTGTCTGGATTTTCTCATCACAGTCACCTGAATAATGTGCCTTGACCAGCATTATGTATGTACTGTATCGTAAAAGAATGCACAGCACTAAACTGCATGTAGGATAACTGCACTGTGTCAGGACACTGTTGTAGCAGATCAAAGAGCTTAAATGACGCTCAAGATTTCATGGTTTTCTAATCTCCTCTGGGCTCCGTGATGTGTTACAACTTTATAACATACTAACCAGAAGCTAGGCAATTCAGTCAGTCAGGAAAAGCAACCGGATAGCACTGTTTTTCACAACAACACACTGCACAGTGTCACATGTTGCCAAATGGTCTGATCTATACGTGAAAGGCAACTCCACCCAAACATAATCATCAAATATGATCAGGAATTAATTAACTTCCTGTTTGATAACAGGCGAACATTATATTTCACAGATTAATGGGTCTTAAAGTACAGGTGGTGTTCGCATTACCACTCAAGCTTTGCTCTTGTGTTTTTTGGTGTCACCTCTGTGCTGTTACCTTGAAGCAAACTGAAGTCTGTGTGTTCTATATATTTAACACATCATGTTACATTGTTCAAAGGTAACATACAATTACTGAAGTACCTTCTCTTTGGGTGAAAAAAAACTTTGCCAATTGACAAATGTTGTTGGTTACCGAGCTCAGTGTCTCATACTTTAATGTTTCCTCAAAGAATCCTTATGTTGCATCCCCTTTTTTCCAACCCCTCCCCCCTTTCAGTCTGTATTTACTCAAGTTCTGTGAAACATCAATTTGCCCACAAAGTTCTGTGCAAGAAAGCATTGGGTTTTTACATGCACTGATGCAAACTATGTCCATGTCACTATATATTAGGAATTTTGGCCTGTTTCAGAACAGATTGAGCAATAACACGGTTTCTATGAATGTTCATTTTAATTTGTTGGCTGGTTGGTTTTCAGTAGCTGTTCTTTTGAAGAGTTTCAAAGCGAATTATCTTTCCTACTTTGTTTATAATGATACAACATTGTGTAACCATTACCAGAAGCTGTTTCCCCAAACTGAAGAGAGTCATCGCCTTAAGCTGTGAAATGAAAAAAACGTTCTGTCCGGTTATAAGCTACTTGTTGGGAACGCAAGGAATCCAGCGGAATACACATATTGTAGCAAAACCCCATTATTCAGAGCATGTCGATGTGTTCGGTAAATTTATCAGCCAGCAGATCTAGGGTGTCCATAAAGGTATGCATTGTCTTATGTGCTCTGCAGATATTTTAATCGTCCCTCAGCGAAGATTGCATTTGCTTTCGTTTTTTTTTAATTAAATGTGAAACTTTTTAAACACCCAACAAACTGTAGTAAATACAGTGGGAACATTTCCGTGATTGCTCCACGGAATGCATATGAAATGCAGCTACCGTGATGGCTTTGGTGGTAAATGATCACCAGTTAATACGCTTAGACAATCTGCACATTATTTGGATCAAATCGCGTGGAACATCCATAAAACTCCCCGAACGAACGGCAGGAAAAGTGCATAAGTGGTTTGGTTTTCGCCTTCAGGAGGTTTCCGCCATGCAACAAAATCACATCTTATTGAAACATTCTGTTTTAATAGAGTAGGAGCAGTGGAAATCTGTGACTTAGCATTGAAAACAAACTGCTCCGTGAATAGTTTTAAGGAGCACAAGAGTGATTTTACTCCAAACGACAGTCAGTAGGTATTCCTTGTTTATTCTTGAAACAATTGATATCAGTCTGGCAAATGTCAGTCTCAAATTACCTGAAATTTTCTGGCCAAATAAATAATTGAACTGCCTTGAACAAAATATTCCTGGCTTATTTTAAATTTGACTGTATTTTCGAGACGATTGTTGCCCTTTGACATAAGCAGGCATTCTGTGAATCATCTACATTCAGTACTACAATCAGTACTATCTTAGATGGTTATTGAGAAGCATCTGGTAGTGTGTTGTGGTATTAGTTCAGGGTGCTTCCATATTTATCTGAATATTTAGGCTAAATAAAGAGTAACGTTTTCCCTATATCCTTACGTTTGTTAGTACAAATTGTTTTATAGTTTTGCTTTGAAGGGTTTCTTTATTTTTTATTTAAAGGGAAGGTTTTTCTTAGCTAGTGCAAGTAATATACTTTGATTTCATGTTGTTTTATTGTACTGGAAATAGATTTGGCATGATGCTTTATAAATGTTTACATTGGTTTGAATTTTGTCTATGCACACACTGTGAGGGAAATGGGTCTCTTTTTTAAAAAAAAGCATCTATACTGCACTAACTTCTTGGTGATGGTACATTGAGCATGTATTTACAGTGTTTGTGTGCACTCCTTGTGATACCAAAGATATTTTAAATACCCCATTTAAAATGTAATCTGGTTTTGTGTCTGAACTGTTACATGGCTTTTGTTTGTATTCTGAAATTATCTGAGCTTATTTTTCTAAACACTATACTCAATGAACTTTATATTTATACCACCGTTGTGCTGTCATTTTATTTTGGGTCAGTGGGTGGTGGGGTTGATGAACTGGATGGCATCAAATGTTTTGAGTTAGACCAGAACACAACAAAATCAACAATTATCGTATTGTCCTTGTCTCAAGTGCCATAACTGGTAGAAGTTCTTTCTTTCCATTGAATCAGCAAAACTAAATTCTTCTCTCTTCAGGACAATGATTCATGCTTGACTGGGGCTGCACAAGCACCGGCAAGTACACAGTGCACACTACGTCATTTCATAACAATAATAATAATCCTTGCATATGATATAGAACCTTATCATGTCTTCTAGGCACCTCAAAGCGCTTCACAGAATATATGGTAAAGTTTATTGACTATGTTTGTCGGCGAAATACGGCAGCCAATTGCGCACAGCGGTGTCCCACAAAGAGTTGTGGATTGAAAAATGACCAATTTTATTATTGTGGGTTTTTTGGACGGATTATTATTAGGCGCATGGAGTAAGGAAACTTGCCCAAGGTTTCATCCTGACCTGCCTGGAATTGAACCCAGTTTTCTCACTTGTAAGGCGAGTGCTCTAAACCACTGAGCTGCAGGACTCCACATTACACATATAGAGTAGGCCAGGTTTCACAATATGACTTGGGTTGTTTAGAGGAAGTGAACAAACTACAACTCTTTGTTCTCCTGTGGAAAAACGTGGCAATTATTCATGCCTCTAGCTGCCACTTCTCTATACATACATTTTGAAATCTCGAGTTGTCCCCTCCAGGTAAAACTCAATTGTATTTTTGACTTTTCTGTGTTTCAGTCCCCCGTTGCAAAGGTTTTCAAAATCTTACTGGAGCTTGTTGAGACGTTATTATTATCCATGAAGGAGAGGAGACAAGAAATAGCCCGATCACTTTCTAGTTGGCGTTTTCCTACAAAACACACAGTCACTACAAATTGTAGTAAATCCTGTGAAGCGCTTTGAGGCGTCCTCCCAAAATCAAGGCCACAATACTAAACAAAAAGCTCGTATTATTATCTATGATTTTCAAGGTGGACCTCTGTCTTATAGTGGCTGGTAGCATTCGGCTGTGGTAAAATTAAATCTATAATTTCTGGATCCACCTGGTTTATTTTGGAAGACATTCTACATAGTTCACATTCTTCTGAATCGTGCTATTGGACGTTCTTTCTGAAAGAATTCCACTTTCTCGCAAAGGAAAAGGGGGTTGAGATTTTTTTTAAGCTGAATATCTGTACGTTAACCGAACTCTGAGCTGAATTAACATTTTCATTCTGCAGGTGGAACCTTGAAAAGTCTTCACGATCTTCACTTGTTGTCTCCATTGTAAAGCTGTGATTTTTTGGGGGTGAATTCCTAAGTCGCAGATCCATGCCAAGCAGATTGTATTATGGATACAGTATTCAAAAATGTAACCAGCTAAACATGATGGAATAGAAGGAAAAAAAACTACTGTTGTGATGTGCGTTTAGAGTCTGAAATTAGCATAGAGGCCCCCCCACCCATCCCCTCACCACACACAACCCTGCACAGGACTGGACTAGTGTTTTGTTTCAAGATCAACACAAAAGTTGCTGCCTTCTGGAGTTTCAGTAAAGGATATTGTGTCACGTTTTTGTAATGCCGCCTTGCATCGCACAGTGACTCCAGGCCTCAAAACAGTGCTGATGTCCCTTTAATCAATGATACTGGCACCAGCGGAGCCTTCAATGCTGGCAGACAACATACATACAGACAGACAGAGATCAGCAGTGGATGTGCGGCTCCTGCTGGCAAAGGCATTCAATGCTGCCTCTGGCAGATACACCAGACTGATGGGGCTGGGGGAGGGGGTTGGGGGGGGGGAAAGGGGGGCAGCTTAGCAAGATATGGAAATAGTCAGGTCAGCACCTGGATGAATCTAACACTGATCTAATAGACCAGGGGTAAGTACAGTACTGGGAGATTTTTTGGTTGGGTGTCGTGGGTGTTGCTTTTAATTTTTTTTTGTAGTCTGAGGGCCAGGGTTTTTGTCTATATAATTCAGTATCACTCTATTCTGGTCAGATAGCAGAACCCATGGGAACAGAAATGCTAAAAGCAACTGTCCGTGTATAGTGCCTTTCACATTCAATGACACGTCAAAGTAGTCAATAATCGCACTGTTGCACATTCAAAAAGAAACGGGATGTTGACCAAAGACATGGTCAAAAACATGTATTATCATGAGGTTGTTGAAGGCAGGGAAGTTGAGTGGGAAAGATTTCCAGATGATAAGAGCGCGGTGACTGAGGCTTGCAATAGATTGAATGGAGTGATGAGTGAGTAATTGGAACAAGTGCAGGTTGAGGAAGGTTGGAGCAAGACAATGGTGGGATTTGAAGATTGGGCAAAGATAGCGAGCTTATCTTCTGAAGTACTGGGAGCCAATCTTGCCTGGAGTAGGTGGAGATAATAACGTGTGCAGAGCCTTTTATGGGAAAGACCTCGGGCTGTGGATTTCTGAATCAATTGAAGCTTCAAGAACCTATTGGAATAGTATGTATCCCCAGGGTGAAGAAGCCATGGTGAAAGGTTTCAAGGGCAGTGGGGTGGCCTCACGGTATAAGAGCTCCAGAGACAAAGACTGTGTGGAAATGGACCAAATATAGAATTTAATACAGAAAACAAGATTATAAAAGGTGAGACTTGTCAAGACAGATTGAACAATAAAAGTTAACGAAAAAAAATACAGATGCTTCGAGGCAACAGAATTTTTTTTATTAAAAAAAAGGTTAAAATCAAAGAGAAAAGAAGATGAAAACTGCTTTGGTTTTGTTTGTTTATTTAAAAGTACTACAATGAATGTTGTAAAGACTTCCCTTAGGTAAAAATGGAAGTGTTTTTGAATTATGTTGACTCAACATTTAAAGTTCCACACACAAAAAAAAAGCCACTTTTCTGCTTAAGAATCAGGTTCTTCATTGGCAAACGTTAGCATCCAGTAGATCAAGTCTGTCTAGAATTGTCTTATTTGTGGGATTGATTGACAACTCTTAGTAACTGAATAAGTGATTGGCTGGGGCGTTGGTGGTGATGTCAGGTAAGAGTACATTCCCTCCTTCCTGTTTCAGGTGTTCAAATTGTAGACTTTAAAAAAAGTAAGAAGAACTTCGCACCACCTAGTGGAAGGAGGGTGGCAACCCATCAGGCGAAGTTTCACGCTCGGTGTTGAGTTACTCGAATCAAGATTGAAATCTGCTCCTCCGATTTAGATATGAGTAGATTTGGCTGTGTCACTACCACATTGCAAGCTTGTTGTATGGCAATTACAGTTGAGAGGATCCCACAGTAAGCCTAAAAATATCATCAACTGTCCAGCTACATTTCACTGTTCATTTCTGAGTGGAGCGTTCAAACCTTTGGAATATATTAGACCGTTAACCGGACAGCATACTAGCAATAATAGTAATATTAATCCTTGGATTTGATATAGCACCTTATCGTGTCTTCGAGACAATGCATGGAGTAATACTATTTGCATTAAGCTAAAGAAACTTGACAATTGGGAGGTTCTGCAGCTTCCAAACTAAGATGCCATGTATTTTAAACCAAGCTGTGTAAATATAGTTTTGATTAGTGGCAAGCTGGTGGAAACATCTAACCTAATGTGCCCAACTGGTTGCCGTGTTTCGCCCTCCAAAATACAGTAAATTCACTGTACAGTATATTTCTGTGAACCGCTTTGAGACATCTAGAAGACATGAAAAGTACTATATCAAATGCAAGGATTATTATTAATGTCCTTAGCATGTTCAAATAATCTGGAATAATTAATATTTTGTATGTTACCTTCAGCCAGGAATCGTGGGAGATTCCTCTGCTAAGGATTTATATTTTTTACAAACAAAACTTTTTTTTCAAAGAAATAATAATTCTTGCATTTGATAAAGTGCCTGGTCATGTCTTCCAAGAAGTCTCAAAGCGCTTCACAGAATATACTGTGAAGTGGATCAACTGTATATTCTGTGGACAATAATGGACAATAATGATAATGCACAGAGGGCAGCTTATTGCAGCACCAGATCTAGTTTACAACAAATGTTCCTCCTCAAATGCTGCCCAACCCTGGTTTCCATAGTATCGTGTGTATGTGTAGAGACTGGTGTAATAGGTTAGTTCTGCTGAAATACAACCAACCAAATCTTTTGGATCCAGCCCACAAAGCAGCTATTAAATATGAGCAATACAGGCCTAACCAGTTCCCATGTAAGACTCCAGTGACTGGTTGAGTGGGTTTTCTCCAAAGTATCTCCTTTATTCTCTCACTGGTCAATTATTCCTAAAGAAATTATCAATGGCGGATGTGGTTTCCCTACAATGAGCGGCATTTACTGAAATTGCTCTGTCCAAGAGCTCTGACTGCATCAAGGTAAAAGAAAGTTTGACATAATAGTTTTTAAAATATATATATATATTTTTTTAAATTAATAGGGAGAGATGCAAACATTCTTTTTAATATGAAGCGACCAGTGTCCCAGGAGAGATCATTCTACCAAGAGTGAGCCAGTGATAAGTAGCTACTTGCTTTATTATAGGCAATATCTCTCAAACTGCAATTATTCAAGCCCCATCACCATCCAATGTATGGCTGTTTGTAGGACTTGTATGCAAGTTGGCTTATTTTAGGCTTATAAAATACACAGGAACTATGTTTTAAGGTATATCTTGTGAAGTGCTAGGGGACATCCTCCCAATGTGAAAGGAACTGTATCAAATGCAAGGATAATAATAATAAATCAAATGCGGGTCTTGTTAATGGTTTGACAAGATTATCCATACTAATTCTCTCCCACTGCTCTAGCTCTGAATTATGGGAATATAGTTCTATATAGACCAGTCATGTAGCTTGCCCAACTGACCAATCTTCATGTGTGTCCTCAGAGAGTAAATGTTGGCAAGTTAATAAACAGGAAATGGGGAGGGAAGAGTAATGAATGCTGAGCTCTATCTTATCCTCAGCCAATAATCCACACTTGTGAATTTTCTAACAAGCTTCACGAGATAGCATCAGCATTTTAGGTAACAGTAAATCAAAGGACTTACAAATGGCAGATCTCGCAGCTCTGGGAATGACACAGGTGGAAAATCATTGTCTAAACAAGACAACTAAATGCCAACTTGTAGTGAAATTAAAGTTCATGGATTGAGGGCAAATTAAAATAAAAGTGTATATTATTTGACACAGAAAACAACAGTCAGTGGAGAGCTGCTGAAAGAGTTAAGGCACAATTGACACAACCATGAATTGATATGCAAGTCTTCAGAACTGCAGACAACCAAACTGAACCAGAGTGAGATCCCCTGGCACAAAACAGAAGGAAAACATAGGAATCCAGAAAGCTCTTTCTTCAACAAAAAAATGGCTCCCAAATTAAAAACTAGTTTACAAATTGCTCACAATTTAGGACAATCTTAGATTTGAAAACAAGCTGAGACCAAGTGTGTGTATTTTTTTTTCTCTCCAGGTCCCGTTAATTCCTTAGTCGAGGCTGCAGCTAAATCTGGGAAACGGCACAAGAATGTTGGCTGTCATTTTTAATGATACATTTATGTTGTAGTGATGTCTCCTTTGCAAAGCAAGCCAACACTCTGTATTAAACGTCAAAGCTACTAATGTCCTGTGCTCTTCTACATTTGGTGTGTTTCGCATAAATACATTGACAGCTGGCTGATTTACTGCAGATGCAGAGGAAATCTATGCATCCTGTAGTTCACAACCAAAACATCGTACAATAAACTGTCTTGCATGTCACCTCAATTAATCCTCCACATGAAGATCTGGAAGGCGACTTTGCCAATCTTATTTTTCCCGTAATGAGAATGACGAGGGCACTACCACCACTCTTCACCTGAGCTACAGGGATAGTGACTTTGGCAGGTGTGGGCTGGTGGTGGTTTTGGGGGGTCATTATCTGGAGTTTACTTGGCTGACTGCTTTCGATTGGAGGAAGAAGACACCACAACTGCGACGGAAACCTCCACATTGACGCCCCTGTATGGGGCGAGTGTATGGAATCGGTTAGGAGTTAAGGCAATCTTGAGTCTTCGAAAGCGCTCAGATCCACAGTGGGTGGCTTGTGAGGCTAGGCTTGCATCTCCAGCTAAAATGGCTCACCTGTGTCCCCAACACTGCACCTTTGTCATTCTTTTATTTTCAGGACAAAAGTAGGCCACACAAGAGGATAAACTTACGCTCTGGTCAGAAGCTCAGATTTACTTGATTTCCCCCCTTTGTTGAGCTGCAATTACTGCTTTGCCGAAAATACTGCTGTCAATCCAATTTGGGGGAGCTGTTGTTGAGAGGAAGAGAATAAGAATTCTTCTCCCTCTTGAGATTTACTGTGAACGTATTACCATTTATGGTTGTTCAGTTTTTCTCGACCTGTATTGGTTAAATAGTGCTCTTTTGATCTTACTGGCTCCTATCTTGATCTCGCCTGCATGTTTTTTCAAACACCTTTTCCTCACCCTCATCATATTACTTTGTGTGCCTCAACACTGCAGCGTGTTCAGTTTGGCAGGTTCTCACTCGTACTGACAGTAAAGAGGTTGAGTACAGGTGAGACTCGCCTTGTCACTCTCTTTAAATAGGGATTCATCATCATTAATGCAATAAACTCTGCAATTTATATAGAGATTTATTATCCCACTGAGACACCTCAAAGTGTTTCACACACCTAACGTGGAGTGACAGTGTATTTGTGACGCAAACAACAATGACTTGCTTTTATTATATACCTTCCCTCACACAGGGATAGAGAGCGCCCCAGAGCACTTTGTGCATCAATATACGCAACATCCCACAAACAGCCATGAAGTGACTGACCAATTTTTTCTGGGGTGGAATTGTTGGAAATGACAAATCCAGCACTATAAGGATCCTCAAACGCCAGTTATTTGGGGCAGCCTGCGCTGCAATGGTTAATCAGGAGATTTGCTGCAGTGGATCATCTATACTGGGCTTCCTGTCATCGGATACCTATCAAAGTTACCAGTTCAAGGTGGTAACGCACAGAGGATTATTGTTAGAGAATAGACTGGGATTCTCTCTCTTCCCATGCCACCGGATGCATTGGTGACACTTATTTGCACACTGAAATCATTTAGTTTCTTCCACGTTGTTAAAAGAAACAGAGGGGGTGGTGAGGAGAAATGTTTTTCCACGCAGTGATTTGTTGGGATCTGGAATGTGTTGCCTGAAAGGGTGGAAGCCGATTCAATAACAAGTTTTAAGAGAGAAGTAGATCATTATTTGGGGAGGACAAGTTTGCAGAGCTATGGGGATGGAGGAAGAGCGGGCGGGCGAATGGGATAGATTTGGACAGCTCTTTTCAAAGAGCCGGCACAGACATGATGGGCCGAATGACCTCCTTCTGTGCTCTGTGATTTCTGCCTTGTCCAATAGTCCTCTGAATGACGCTAACGCAAGGCTAACTCTAGACACTTACTTCTTCCCTCCCCATATGAAAACCCCCATACACCATCAATATGTCCTGTTCACTACTGCACCATCCAATACAAGGTGCTTGAGAGACCTCAAACAAATGCATTGACCCCCTTGCCATTGTGCCCCATACATCTAACTCCAAAGCTGCAATTACTTATAATAATATATATTAATAAGAATAATCCTTGCATATAGCGCTTTTCATGTCTTCTAGACATCTCAAAGTGCTTCACAGAATATACTGTCAAGTGAATTGACTGTACATTTGTGGACGAAACACAGCAGCCAAATGTGCACAGTAGTGCCCCACAAAGGGTTGCGGATTGGAATGACCAATTTATTATTCAGGGATTTTCCGAGAGATTATTATCAGGTGTGTGAGTATACATATTGAAGTTCTGGTGGTAAGTGTCAACTGGACTGAATGGCATATCCTTACACCAAGTGGTGAAAAGTAAGCTTTTTTTCTCTCCAGGTTTTAGACCAAGAGAAAATTGATCCCACTGTGATTATGGAACGAAATGCCACTAGGACCTAGGGAAGTCCTAAAAACCCCACATTGCGTAGAAATGGGAGAATTGAAGAGGTGCAAAGGTGAGAGAGGTGGAAATGTGGCTAAAGAGAGGCATGAGAGGGAATACGAAAGATCAAAAGGTCCATGGAGAAAAACAACACAAAGTGATGATTGTGAGGATTTGGAGATCAATGAACCATCAGAAGATCACAAAGATTCCAAGTGACTCTCATTTGACTGTCAACAACCCTTGACCCACTTAATAACAATGCAAAAAAACTAATCTGGATCAACCCAGCAAGTTACCACTGTGGTTATGTGTTTCACAATGGCCTTAGTGGGTTTTTTGGTGTGGGGTGAGGTGGGGGGGGGGGTGGGCTCTGAACACATTAGGAGAATTTGGGGGGCAATGTATGAGTTGTTTGGGGTTTATACATGGCCTTCAAGTCCCCAATTAAATAAAATTCAGATCTCCTGGATTTAACTATCTGGTTAAAAACAAACAGGTCGGAATTGATTGGGGGAAATAAGGATAGGAAGAAAAATTGCAATAGAATAAGTGAGTGACTTTTAAAGAATGGAGGGTCGGAAAGAGTGGAAATTAATTAAGAGGATGTGGAAAGTGGAAAGTAAGTCAATGAGAGATGTGAAGGCATTTGAAAAAGGGGGAAAAATTTCAGTTTGCAAAACAGTATCTATGCTTAAGACAGGACTTAAATTCTGGCCAAAGTTAAACGTCACTTTTAAACCCATTTGAATCCTTTGATTCAACCTCTGAAATTCCTAGCAGATCTCTGACGCATAGCACACACTTTATTTACAACAGCTGAGTTCCACCATTACTGACATTCGCAAGAAGCTTAAAAAAAAATCCAAGTGTTTATTTCAGCATTGAGTTTTCAATAAATGTAAAGAAACACAGCTATACTCTCCAGTCTTTATGAAGCCATTAATATTGTCAAAGTTTAACTGAATTAAATGGACGTTTAGAAGCTGTTTCATATAAAGGACAATTTTGTTGTTTGTGGGCCAACCACCTGGGTCTTGTTACAAAACAAGACATGGATCTAATTCAAGAATCTGATTGCATTCAAAGAGAAACGGCACTAAAGCCAATGCCTGTTCTACTTTGGTAACATTTGTCTTGGAGTGAAATCCTTTTAAATCACCACCAGACCTTGCAGCCTTTCATAGGTATTTGGGGGTTGAATGAAAATGAAGAACAGTACTTTCCATTATTCCCATTATGTTCCATATGCCCTGTGCAGCCTCCCCTATGGAAGTCTTAGCTTATTCTATGTGTTTGACTGACCCTGAAGTAAGCCATTTGAGAACTACTTCTTTAGGGTTTTAGTTGTAGGATTTCTCTCTTTCTCTCTCTCTCTTTCTCTCATGAAGCTATCCTGTTGGATTGTGATTTAATATCTCTTAAGTTAAAATCTTCAAAGAATACACTGTAAAGTGAATTGACTGTATATTTAGTGGGCGAAACACGACAGCCAATTGCACACAGGAGTGTTCCACAAACAGTCATGGATTAAAATGACCAATACATTATCTTTTCTTTTGAGGGATTATTATCAAGTGTTTGGAGTAAGGGAACTTGTCCAAGGTTTCACCCAACCTGGAATCAAACCCAGGTCTCTCACTTACAAGGTGACGGCTCTAACCACTGAGCAACAGGACTTCATGAGTCATAATATGAAATAATAATAATCCATGCATTTCAGATAGTGTCTATAATGTTAAAATGTCTGATAAGAAAATAGAAACATAAGAATTGCTAGATAGAAGATTAAGGTCTATCCCTCAAAAAAAACCAATAATAAAATGGTTATTGTGGGACGACTGTTTGTGGGATGCTGCTGTGCCTAATTCGCTGCCTCATTTCACCCACATATATACAATCAATTCACTTTACAGTATATTCTGCGAAGCGCTTTGAGACATCTAGAAGACGTGAAAGACGTTTTATAAAATGAAAGGATTATTATATTCAATCCCCGGCAATGGCCATAGCCTCTGGTTCGACTGTTCCGAAAAAGGACCATTGATTTCAAAATGCTTCACAGGTAAAGACTGTCAAGTGTACAGACTGTATATTTTCCAATGAAAATAAGTAACCTTAAGAGCATGTTTGTTCCAATCGCTATGTAGATTTATTTCCCATTTGGTTCTGAGAAACAACCCTACTTTCACTAAATATAGGACTCATAGTACAATGATATAAGGAAGATTAGAGGGTGAATCGCCATGGGATGCTCTTGAATACTTGGTCCAAATAAAGACAAACGAGAGATTGATGGGTACATACATTTGAGAATGTCTATACAGCACATTATAATAATTAGCCTTACTCTGATGCATAGTGATGTGTTGGTCACCCATTATGGTTCATCTTTGTAGCCTATTGTCAAGGTGAAGCTTAATCAGGTTGATGTACATAAGTACATTACATACAACAGTTACTTACCTCACATTAAGTAGGTTACATACATCACACACACACACACACCACACATTATATCAGACACACCAACCCACACACACATGGCATCACACACCAGCTCCATTACACATGTGTATACCATAAATGTAATTGAGTTGTTGTGTGCGTTTGTGTGATGTAATGTTGAATCAGACCAACATTTACAACTTAAAGTCAGGAAGATTCGTCTGACAAGAGAAACAAAAGGCAAGTCAGGCCTTGTATGTAACTTGGATTGTGAGTGAGGGTATGAAACAGTGACCAACAGTAATAGCGCCCTGAGATTGGTGTGTGTACTTGAATGTGAGGATGAACCAGTTAGGAATGCTTCAGGTGGGAGGGGATGTTTGCATGAGTGATATAGCAAACAGGGTTGTCAGATCAATAAATGGTGGTGGTGCTGGTTGGTGGTGGAGGGAGAGGGTGTGTGTGTGTGTGCAGTGTGTGGGTTTGTGAGATGCAGCTCTGGAAAGTGCTGAGGATTTTTTTTGCTGTCAATGTAATCTGGGGACTGGTGACAGCATGTGCTATACTCGTAGGAGATTTGAGGCATGACTTAAAATAGTTCCTGCATCACGCTTTGGAAATCACCCGCCCCCAATAGCCTAAGCCCTTTTGGTATATTTGAATTGTTGGATAACACTTGCAGCTTAATCTGTTGTGTGTAGAATTAGTTATGGATGAGGTCAATGAAGTATGTCTTTGAATCCAATATGCATTATGGATGAGTCGAAAAATAAATGCTTTGTTTCCAGTTTGTTTCTCTATGGCTCGTTACCCAGAGTAATTTTTCAATCAAAAAAAAATATCTTTGGCTGTTTGTTAGTCTCACAAGGAAGGCGATTTCTCTCTCTCTCTCCCCCCCCCCCCCCCCCAAGAGAGACAGGTGTGAGTCTGCTGAGAGATCAACTCTATACTAGAGAGGAATTTGGCCGCATGTAGGGTTTTTTTTTCTCTCTCTTTCTTTCTCTCTCTCTCTCTCTCTCTCTGAGTTTTCAACTAATTTAGAAGTCATCTGTTTGGCTCCTGGAATCAATGAACATTTTCATTTGGAGCCAAAATTGATTCCACGGCTCGTTTACCCACCTGAGATAACATCCTGTTTGCTCTTTATATAATGCAATGAATAGATCTTCCAGAAATGCAACACATTTTCAGGGCTATTTTTTTCCCTTGTTAGATTCCACATCTTTAAAAACATACGCTACGATTTTTTTTCATTCCACCCCCACCCACCCCACTCCCATCATTATTACTTATTTCACATTTTAATAACGACTACTATTGTTAAGATATTATAATATTGATCCTTGCATTATTGATAATAATGTTATAATAATGATAATTTGAATTTGTGTCGTCGAGACGTCCCAAATCGCTTCACGGAATATACTGTAAAACGAATTTATTTATTTACTTACTTATATGGTATTTATTTACTTTTTAACTGCTCCCACTACATGGTGATTTTTTTTAATGAACATAAAGAAAAGAGAATCGATATAATTTGTTTTCTGACAAACAAACAAAAGAATAAAACAGCCTCCCCCCCCCACCCCAGAATTAACAGTGATTAAGGAATAGCTGGTGAATGTGAAAGTTACAAAACACATAGTGAAGAATGGCGATAGTATAAGTGTCAATCTCACACGCCCGCATTTTAAAGGGTCGAAGCTGATATGAGTTCAGTGAATATAGAGCTAGCTTAGTTCCCTGTGGACAAAGAAACCCTTTCATTATCAGTCCTCGCAATGGATATCACTGTGACTTCAAGAAACAAGCTCATCTTAGCTGTCAGTGCTGGGGCAGAAATGTCTTACATTCCCTGTCCTAGGTTTCAAAGTTTGGGATTTGATTTGCCTTTAACAATTAGTATGTAAACTTCACGGCGGTAATAACTATTTAACTCGTCACATTCATCGCATGTTTGTTTTGATAGTATTCCCTCTCTTGCTCGGTCATTTAAACTCAAAAGTTTTCTGCTGAAGAATATTTTGCTTGGGATTTTTTTTTGTCTCTCATTCATTTTTTTTAATTTGAAAGAAAAATATGAATGGAACACAAAGATCCTCTAATTAAAAAGCAAACAACACGAGGCACTTTCGGGAGGTAAAGGTGTATTTTAAACGACCTTAGACTACACGGAAGTATATGGGAATGAATGAATTAAAAATGTAATTAATTAAAATAAATAAATTAATTAATTAAAATAAATAAATAAACGAATAATAGACTCAGACATGGCTTTACTTACAGTGGGATTTTCTATACTCGTTCTGTGTAACGTCAAGCTCAATTTATCGATGCTTAAGTGCAACGTTGCAAACACTATATTGATTGAGATCCTGAAACTAACTGTAACTTTAAATCTAACTCGCATCAGCCACTTGCAAAAAAGATTTTATTCGTCAAGGAGAAATGTTGCAATCCTTTGCCAGGGTTAGGATTGATGTCAATCGCATCCTGGTTTAAGATGGTTCTAATTAATACAGTGAGTTATTCTCTACAAGATAAGGAACTTGACGCCTGTAGCATTTACTGGGCGATGGGCAGCCTAAAGATATCAATCAAAATGTGTTTTTGTGTGTGTGTGTGTGTGTGTGTGTTAAATAAAAGTGTGTGTGTGTGTGTGGGGGGGGGGGGGGTGGGAGACAAAAAAAAAACGGTGGGAACTCGAGGCAAGGAATCTGATTTACAGCGTCTCAAATTGCAACCAAGTTAACTCCCTGACCAAAGCTTCTAGCTTTTTTTTTGCAGAATAGGCGAAGAAATAAGGCGAGGGAAGGGAGAGGGGTGTGGGGAGTGGGGGATGACGACGACGACGACGACAAACAACAACAACCACAGAAAAGTTTTATTCGGTGTTGAGCAAATAAAACACAAATCTGTCTGTCCATCCCCCACCCCCCCCCCCCCCACACACACACACCCCCATCACCCCAAAAAAAACAAATTCTACTTAATTCCAGAGATTAATAAAAACACAATAAACCATTGGCAGTCAGTGAGAGATGGTCTGCGATTCGATGATGGGAATCTCTCTCTCTCTCTCTCTCTCTTTTTTTACTGCTTATTTGCCAGCTGATCAATGCCTTTTGAGCAGCAGTAGCAAATGCACACAGAGCATCAGCCCAGAGGCTTTTCCCCCCACGAACATCTTGAAACAAGCAAGCGGCTTTAAATGAGGTCGTCCCTCCAGCTTCTCGGGTTAAAGGAGGCGGGCTGGCGAAATGTGCTAGAGCCATTACAAGAAACCCGAGATCCATTCATCATTGCACTCAAATCGCCCCCCATTGCATTTGGATTGATTAGCGACAAACGATAGATACCGCGCAGTCCAGAAACACAGAGGACAAAAAGGCAAAGGCTTGGCAGACTGCACACACAAAACTCAAATCTTTTTGTGCGTGTGTATTTATTATTTTTCTTTGCCTCCTTCTCTCCCTCCCTCCCTCCCTCCCTTCCCAACACATTGTTTCACGCTGGTGAACTGAAACAAATCGTTCAGGAAAATACTGTACAGAATTGATATAATTATTTTCAACCTTTTTTTTTGCGGGCGGGGGGGAAATTATTTTGAAACTGGGATCTATTTTTTCTATGTATGTATGTGTGTGTATATATGTATATGTAGATATATATCTGTATATACATACGCACAAGCCAATGCTTTCCTCTTCCAAAAAACTGGACCTAATAACCACAACACGCACACAAACACACACGTATAATAACATGTATATAAAATACAGTTTCTGTATGTTTTCATTGCAAAATATGTCAACACGACCCAGTACGTCTTAATTAGATCAACTTCATTTCACTTTGGAGGAGAATTCGGTTTTGAAGAAGAACAAGAATAAGACGAAAGCAAATGGTTGGTTGGTTGATTTGTTGTTGGTTAGTTTGGTTGATTTGTTGTTGGTTAGCTGGTTGGTTGGTTGGTTGGTTGTGGTTAGTTCTGTCGACCACGCGCTACAGCAACAGGAAAAACCAGAGCATTTAAAACAAACTGTGGCGACTGTGAGCTATTTTTTTTAGAAGAAAAAAACAAATCTCACTAAAGTAGGAATGCTAAACTACAGGACTCACACACCCACAGTACCATATCTCCCCCAAGCCCCCTCCCCCACCTCCCCCCCCCCCCCCCCCCCCCCCCCCACTCAAGCCTAATCCCCAATGGATCATATAACCTTAAGATAAAGCATTATTATAGCCTGTTGTATTCGATTCACTCACTGCCCTTCTTAACCCTCATCCAACTGTGATCTCCCCCAGCGGTGGACTGTGTTGCCCCTGTACTGTAATGTTCCCTTGACACTGACAACGTGAATAATGTTTCCCTCCTTCCTCATTGGCTTCCTCTCCCTTTTTTATTTGCAAGTCCGCGTTGTTTCTGTGATTATATTGTGAGGATGGTCCAGTTTTTGCTGCTGGACGTTGTCGTGTGTGTTGGCTGAGAACCTCTGCTCTTTCACATCCATTAAAAACCGCGCCCACACAAATCAACCTTACAGAGAGTCCTCACTTACACAGAAAGCAACAGCTAATGAACTTCATCTTTCCAGCCCAGCCCGGCTGTTTACTTAACGTCAACGACATTAGTATCATTGGCACTTTTCTCCTTTTGCTGAAGCAAAAAAAAAATTTTTCGTCATCTCAGGGAGGGCATTCTTTTAAAAATTGAATTAAAAAAATATATATATATATTTATATATTGAAGGCCAATTGTGCAATTTAAAGTAAACGTTAGCCAAAACACTGACCCTGGCAATCACACGGAGGCAAACTAAAAATGTTTAGGGATTTTCATCAGAGAATCGTTGTGGATTCAAGTAACTCATTTAAAATCAACGTCAAGGCTTTACTGTATTTTGCAATGATTTCATAAAACTGTGATAATTCCTGCCTGTTCCTGCCTATGTCATTTTATGATCTGATCCGTGTGTTCAATAATCGGTTGCAGAACAATATTATTCTTTTTTTAAATTACAATAATTGTATTTTTAATGTGTTGGTCGACATTTAAAAAAAAAGTATATGTATCTCACAGATGGATTACTGTGTTTACCGGAATCGAGAATGAATTTATCTAATGATGATCCTTGCCTTTGCTATAGCACCTTTTCACGACTTCTAGACGTCTCAAAGCGCTTCACGGGACATACTGTAAAGTGAATTGACTGCATGTTTGTGGGCGAAACGCGGCAGCCACACAGCGGCGTCCCCCACAAACAGTCCATCAAGTGTATATATATATATATACACAATATACAATACACAGCACACAGTAACATGTGTGTAGCTCCTGTCATCATATGGTGTAAAAGACTTACACTGATTGTCAGTGTAAAGTCTGTTCCCCTGCCTCAAACTCACACTATTTCGCGTTAGTGGCTTTTTACGATAATGTGAATACAGGATTCCTCCAGGAATGGTTGCTATTATCACTCACAAAATCATAGCCATTTTGAAAGTGGTTCGAGTCAAAAGGTATAGGTCACCCTCTCTGTATATCATTATTTTTTTTTGTGTGTGTGTGTGGGGGGGGGAGGAGGTGGTGGGGGCGTGTTGGAGCTATGTTCTCTTTCTGATCAGAGGGTCTGAGTTTAGTTTGTTATTGGAAGCGAAAGCTTACCATACAAACACATACACAAAGGGAGAAATATAGAGAGAGGGAGAAAGACAGACAGAGAGAGAGAGAGAGAGACAGGCAGAGACACCTAACTCTTGTTCTTTTTTTTAAACCACCCCCATCCCACTCTCTCTCTCACACACACACATACACACACACACAGAGAGAAAAAAAGTACTAAACAGTGAGTGCATTAATCGTTCATTGTAGACAACCTGTTTGTGCGATGCTGAGCGAATAGAGTGAGGCTGATTTCTAAGTAGTTTCCTCCCCGTAAGTACCTGTAATTGTTTTTTTCTTTGTATGTGTGTGTGTCTGTGTATGTGTGTGTGTGTTGCCGAGGTAAAGCCACAGACAAAAAGTCAGTGATTTTTTTTTTCCATCAAGACAAACTAACGTTGGCTTTAGATGGGCTGCTGATCCCTTGTCCCTGATCTCCCATGGCTCTCACATACATTGTTGTTACAGGTGTCCAGGAGAGGATTGGAGGGGGGGGGGGGGGGGGGGGGGGGTGGAAATCACTATGTGATTTAAGCTTTTACTCTGTTTCCAGGCTGGTGGATTCTGTAAAGATTGAGATCAATTCAACTAACACTATGAAATGAAACTGGGTTTGCTCATTGTTCAGTTGTGAGGTAGGTACCCGTAGACTTGCAGAAATAGATACCTAAAAATTAAAGGGAGGGTCTCTCTCTCTCTCTGGGCATTCATAGAAAAAGGAATGTAGCCAGTGATTTCACATTACACTTGGTTGAAAGATAAGGAAACGTGACCCAATTGTTAAACCTTACACTGCGAGGAAGGAGGTCGAAGTGGGGAATCTGTAAATCCGCTCTTATTTATACATGGAACTGTCGAGAGAGAGAGGTGGTGTGGGGTGGGGGGGGGGGGGGGGGGAGGCGGTGAGAGAGAAAGAAAGAGAGGGAGGAGAGTTACAAAGTAATGCAGTAAAAAGCAATTAAACAAACACATACACACATCTACATTGACACGCAGGCTTACTCAATTTTTTTTAAAAAAACTTTATATTATTCGTTCTTTTGCGAATGTGAGCAAAACTGCCTTTAATATTTGTGGGGGTGGTGGGGGGGGGGGGGGGGGGGGGCTGCAAAATCTCAATTAAAAAAACAGTTTTATCAGATGGCAGAAGAACATGAATGCGGTTGAACTTTTTCCTGAGGAATAAAATAAAGTACAGTCCCACATAAAGTGGATTACAAGCAATCAGAGCAGCGTGTATAGAGGCTGTTTTATATTAATTGCCAGGTTTATTACCCACCTACCTACAATGATAAATTGTTTGGCAAATCTCAGGAACGTCATTTGGTGGTCCATTGTGTCACTGTTGATGTTTGTTGCTCGACTACTGCAGATCTAACCTCTCTACCCCCGCCCCCCCCCCCCCCCCCCCCCCCCCCCCCCCCCCCCCACCCACCCCCCTCCTTTCACCCACAACCTTCAATATTCACATTTTGCATCAAGCAAAATTTCCGAAAGAAAAGGAAAAGTGTTGACTTGAGGTCAGGTTTAAACGCCGCGGTGTCTTTATATGTGAAGAGTTTTCATTGGCTCGAAGAATGAAGGCATGACTGTAAATGAAGAAGAAACACACACACACACACACACACATCAACTTCAGTAGCAGTGGGCGTCGTTAATCATACAATACGCACTTAAATTCTGTTTGTCTAGAATCACGCGAGTCACAGACACAATCCTGTACATCTTTATAAACAGTTGACATCCATCACTCACACCCCGAGCAGAATGCGAGTTCTTCACGTTGGGAATGAAGGCCAAAAAAAACAGTACTGTACTTTCTTTCACATGCTATTTCTCCACCCACATTTGTTTTCAGTTATTCCATTAAAACGGAGTGCGGTCTGAACACGGAGCAGCCGGTGGCAAACGGCGAGCGAGATCTCTCTTATTTAACTTGGAAACCCAGCCATCCAGAAGCATCGAGCGTTTCGCACAATTAATTTATTTTACACAGGGCAAGCTGTGAGCTGCACTTTACAGTTGAAGTTGAGTTGGGTTGAAATTGGTGTCCAGTCATTGAAGCTTTCCATTTTATTTCAAAGACATCCAACAGCCACAATTTATATATATATATATATGTATATACACTGTATAATATATATATGTACTGTGTAATATACAAAATACAGGGTGACCGAAAAGTCTTATTTTTCAGCTATTATCTAAAACAAACACACATATTATAGACTTCTTTATTAGACATTATTGTAATGGTATCGCGACTTTTAGGTCACCTTATAATTTAATATTACTACCGTTTCCTTAAACCGGTTTTGTTATTTCGTTAGTTGGATCTTTATGGGGGCATATTTTGCACCCGGATCCGAACCCTCACCCTCACCCCAACCCGACATTATTCATGATCAACGACAACAGAATTACACTTGTCTATCTGACTAAAGTTAATGTAGGGATGTGTAGTATACAGCAATATACATCTCTCAGTCAGCCAGTCAGCCAGACACCCAGCCAACCATCCAACCACCCAGCCAGTCAGCCAGGCAGCCAATCAGTCAGTCAGTCTGGCCGACAAACAACAA
>JAYJKW010000135.1:0-62903 GCA_035084275.1 Hydrolagus colliei
TATATACATATACATATATATATATTTGTTTTTCGTGTTGGTGTAGAAGTTTGATTTGGTGATCACGGCCTTGAACAGTGGGGAGCCCGTGGATCTGTGCGACTTGCCGTCATCACCGGGTGAGTGACAATACTCTCATCTTGTTTAGTTTTTAATTTTGTCATTTTCCCGATCATTTATTTTTTGGGGGGGTTTTCATGTTTAAGATTCTTGTCCTATTATCCTTGTTGTGTATCACTGTAGAGAATCAGTGGTGGGGACGTGAGGCAGAAGAGAAAGGCGGATGTATATATATAATAAACTTTATAGGTTTTAAAATATTTTACGCCAACATGATCGGCGTATCTAATTTTCCAGTCAATTACACTTTGCTGTTTTGCTTCAGCAAACTGTCTGTAAACGGATGGCGGCAAAGCAAAGCTCCAAATGACACCCAAACCCCCGTGGCTCAGTGGTCAGAGCGCTTGTATTGGAAGCTGGGGGAAAAAAAACCACAATAATAAAAATTGGTCATTTTCAACCCACGACTGTTTGTGGGGTGGGGGGAGGGGGGGGGACGCTGCCGTGCGCAATTGGCTGCCGCGTTTCGCTCTCCCACAAACAAATATATATATATACACACACACACAGTCAATTCACTCACAGTCTATTCCGTGAAGAGCTTTGAGGCGTGGATAAGTCGCGA
Organism: Hydrolagus colliei; assembly: GCA_035084275.1. Classification (NCBI taxonomy): domain Eukaryota; kingdom Metazoa; phylum Chordata; class Chondrichthyes; order Chimaeriformes; family Chimaeridae; genus Hydrolagus; species Hydrolagus colliei. The sequence goes on from JAYJKW010000135.1 coordinate 686, forward strand.
AAAGCCGCGATATCAAACGCGAAGGATTGTTATTCCGGTGTCAGTGGAGAGCCTTTACTCCGGCTCGGAGCTGTTTGGATTCCCACGGTTTATATGTATATATATACACCCCCAACGGGAGACTTGCCAAAGTGTCGTCGCCAATAAGGAAATAAATATTAACGTGTGCGGCGAGGCTCGGCCAAGACTTCTCCTCAAACGCCAACACAAAACCACACAACTCTCCCCTGTACATTGCTGTCCTGTGAGCAAGTCATTGGATTCCAATTCACACAATGTGCTCAGCGGGTAGTCAGGTTCCAGTCGCTGTGGGTTAGGAGCAATTATCTTTCATAAGGAGATAGGAGTTAGGAGCAGGAGTCGGCCATTCAGCCCCTCGAGCCTGCCCCGCTCCCCCCCCTCCCCCCCCAACCGCCATTCAATAAGATCATGGCTGATCTTCTAATCTAACTCCACCTTCCCCCCCCACTTTACCTCTTAATCCCTTTGCCCACAAGAAATCTGATCAATCTCAGTCGTCAATATGTTCGAGGACTGACCGAGCGCCTACAGCCCTTTTTGTTTGGGGGGGGGGGGGGTAGAGAATTCCATCAATTCACTCACTCTCTGAGTGAACAAGTTTTTCCTCAACTCAGTGAGAAAATCTGAAAGACTATGACCCCCCCCCTCCACCTCCACCCCCCCCCCCCCCCCTTTGTTGTTGTCGTTGTTTTTGTGTATTCAGCATTGTTTGATGTATTGTTTGATTGCTAATCCCGAGGCTGAATGACCAGATCCAGATGACATTGAATGGGCAAAGACAGTCCCTTATTGCCTGTTTACTGAAACAAACACTCGGCTCCTATCAGCCACTCACAGACTACAGACATCTCTCTCCCCCCCCCCCCACCCACCCACCCACCATATTGTTTGTTGTGGATGGTGTCCTATTTATTAACTCTTTGTTCTCTGTGGTTATCTGGGTGGGAATTGAATGCCTCAGCCCTGCAAAGTCACCACGATTGTAGCTACCGATGCCGAACACGGATCCGAAGGAAGAACTTAAATGTTTGTTTTGATAGATGCCGAGATTCACGAGAAACCGCCTGTTCTCCCCAGTGTCGTCACCGTTCTCCCTGTACGACGACAACAACAACAACAGCTGCCGAAGGCTGAGCCCAAAGTTCACGTAGAATCCGGTAGGAAAGGTTCAACAACAACAAATTAACAGCAAATTACACTTATAAACAGTCAGGAAAAAAAACAGTTTTTCAGTCAGTTTTATTGGACTGTTTTTCAGGAAAAAAACAGTCAAATAAAAACACTCCAACCGGTGTTGAATGAATGTGCGGAGGGGTCTGTGGGTTTTTACCCGCGGCACTTTCAGAGACGACGGGAAGTCAGAAGTTCATTTTCTCGCCGCTGAAAACCTGAGTGGGGGGTGATTGTAGTCCGGGTCAAGACGGGAGACTTGAAACGACGCAGAAAGAGGGAAATGCTTCATTTTTAAAATAGCTGTGTTTTGGCGGCCGGGCAGAGTCACGCAGCAATAAACGCTGTCAGACTTTCTCCATTCCCTCCGAGGCCATGAGCTGCTTTTTGTAACGTTAGAAACCAACAATCTATAAACATTTCGCCCACAAATATATATATATAATATATATATACACACACAGTCAATTCACTTTACAGTATAACCAGTGAAACGCTTTGAGACACAGTCGATAAGATGTGAAAAAGCCGCGATATCAAACTCCAGGATTATTATTATTGTGATTATTATTATTATTGATTGTGTCTCTGTCCGTGTGTGTGGTTTCAGGCCTCCCTTCACCACCCAAGGACATACTGGAGGCTCTCCAGCAACGCATGGAGAAATACAAATCAGCAGCAGCTCAGGCCAGAGCCGAGGGGAACGAGCGCAAGGCCAGGATGCACCTGAGAATTGCCAAGGTACCCTGTGTGACTCGGAGGCTCCTGTAGCTCAGTGGGTTAGAGACTCTCTCTCTCTCTCTCTCGCTCTCTCGCTCTCTCTCTCTCACTCGCCTTATGCGAGCGTGAGAGAGACCTGTGTGTTCAAATCCAGGCAGGTCAGGTCAGGGCGAAACCTTGGGCAAGTTTCCTTACTCCACACACACACACACACACACACACACTCACGCACACACACACACACACACACATACGCCTAATAATCATCCATCAAAAAACAAGCACAATATTAGGTCTATTAGGCTATGGGGAGCGGGCAGGGCAGTGGGATTGAATCGCTCTTTTCAAAGAGCCGGCACAGACTAGATGGGCCGAATGGCCGCCTTTTGTGCCGTAAAATTCTATGATTCTATGATTCTATGAATAATAAAATTGGTCGTTTTCAACCCACGACTGTGTGTGTGGGGGGGGTGGGTGGGGGGGGTGGGGGGAACGCTGTTGTGCGCAATCGGCTGCCGCGTTTCGCCCACAAACATATACACAGTCACTTCACAGTGAAGCGCTTTGAGACGTCGAATGTCAAACACAAGGGTTGTTATTGTTATTATTGTTAGCCTTGCCCTCGGTCAGGCCTGGGCTTCCTGGCTGCTGAACACAGTGTCAGACGAGTGTGTGTCAGATCCTCAGATGTGTTTTGTTGTCCCTCCTCACTCAGCAATACCAGGACGTGATCAGGTCCCACAATGCCGGGAGGAAAGTGGACTTTGCGGAGCTCCCGATCCCACCAGGCGAGTTCTCACCTCAATCCTCGATTTTATTTAAAACAAAAAACAATGTGTTTTTAGTCAGTGTCAAAGCCTCACCCCCCACTCGGGTAATTCCCAACAATACCAGGGCATGTGAGGCCAGTGGAGCTGAGTACCTCGAGCAAGTGATTATTATTCAAGTACAGAAATAAGATATTGAGCGTTATATTTCTAACGCCCGTCTGTTACACGGGCGTTAGATTATTTAAATATTACATTTAATTAACTGTCCTAGAAACGTCTGCAGTGTTTCTCAAGGTGTTGAGTGTGAAGCTTCGCCTCCAAAGCTCCTAATTTTGATGAGCAGAGTTAATGTTTGAAGGAGTCTTACATTAAACGGATGTTTTCAAGCGTAAAAAAAAGAAAAAGTTTGCCACTTGAATGCCGGCAACACAATCGATAGGATTTGGAATAGAACCTTTGAAATTGGTACTTGAATTTAAGATTTAAGCTTCCTTATTGCTTTAGTTAGTGTTCAGGTCATCAAAGTGATCAAACAGGAGGGAGAGCGGACTCAGAAGGAACTTCATACCTGTGACCTGACCTAGTTTTGAAAGTTAAAGTGTAATATGTTATACAAGTGTAATTCTGTTGTTGATGCAGTTAATCGGGTAACTTAATTCCTGACTGAAACGGGTTCCGCGCCAGTCACACCCTAGTTTCTGCCAACTCTCTTGAGGGAGCGATGTAATAATTAGTAATAAATCCCTAAAAAAAAAAAAAACTATGGGTTTGGAGTGAGGAGGGAACGTAGAGTGATTGTGGAGCTGGGTGTGTGGTGTGGCCTTAGTTCTGATGATTATATAGTTATATAGCCTCGGTGAGTGACGGCCGCTGTTTGTGTAGGATTCCCACCCATACCTGGCGTGGAGGGGACAGCCGGAGACCGGTGTATCGCAGAGGTTCTGGAAGCTGCCTCTCACCTGGCGACAGCGGAGGTGACCGAGGAGGACCCGGACGAGGAGGTACCCTAACAATAATAATAATAATAATAATACAGTAAAACCCCCGTTTATCCTCGGGACCTGGACAATGCCTGCCGGATATTCAGCTGAAAATGCACCCAAAAAAAATTAAACTAAAAATTATAGATTGTGCCGGATAAATTCCGGTTAATCGAATGCGGACCTTTTATTTTTTTGAGGAAGTTACGGTTGATCGGGTCACGGATAAAGTTTTTTTTTACTGTAATAATTAATAATAGTACTCTAACCCATCCGTGTCCAGTCAGATTTACAGGCAAAAACGCGCAGCTTCCAGCAAAGTCTTGAGGAACTTGGGGAGGGAGTTTTCTTTTCCCCCCACAAACATACCCTCGGCACGTCGCGGCCCAAACCCTGCCAGACGCTCCTGAGATGTCCAGACAATGCCATCAAACGCAAGGGGCGTTTATGCGTCTAAAAGCCGTGAGTTTCTGAGATAAAATACTGTCGAATAGTCAGCGTCCTGCCCCGGAAACGTGAAGCCAGTTACCTGGCCTGGGGATCCCCAGCCTCAATAATGGTCTGTAGGGTTTTTGCTTGTCCACATGGCTGTCTGATTGAATGCAAATCACACCAATAATACAACTCACAAAGGATTTATTTGTCAACGTGTAAAAGCTCTTATTTATCCAGACATTTGCAAACCAAATGTGTGATTTCATCAGGGCCTCCCGCCCCCCCCCCCCCCCTCTCTCTCTCCCCTCTCCCTCCGCGCCCCCCCCCTCCACCCACCGCTGTGTGGGAATTGCAGTGAAATCCATTTTGAAATGGATGTCCTCTCGACGTGAAAGGCGCTATATAAATGTAAGTTTTGTTTGTTTGTTGCTTGAAATGGGGGGAAATCTCTCGCCCCGAACAGGAAAAGATTCTTAAAAACGGCTCCTGGTTTGTCTGCGCTTAGAGACACGTTAAGAGAATTTGTTTGTGTAGGAGACGCACCCTGACCTGACCTGACCACACTGTGTCCTCCCAGGGTGGACCTCACACCCAGCCACCCCTCGCCAAGAGGCCGACAAAGTTCCCCGAGGAGCAGAGAGGAGGAGGAGGAGGAGGAGGAGTGCGTGGCCTGATCCTGTCACCGGCAGACGGACGGGGAGCTCGGAGTCCAGCGGCCACTACACCCAACAGTCGGCAGAGCTCAACAGGTACAATATATTACCACGCGACTCACCGTCTGCGTCCAAGTCAAACCCCGGAGAGCACTGTGTAAACACGAGCTGTTGTTGTTGTTGTTGTTGTTGTTGTCGTATCTTTCACAGAAACCGCTCCCAGGCCCCGCTCTCGTGTGTGTTTTTATTTAGTTTAAAAAAAAAATCATCTTTTAATCCTGTTTGTCAAGATTATGTTTCTCCAAATCTTCCCGCTGACCAATAATAATAATAATAATAATTTTGCGCTTTTCGCATCTTATCCACGTCTCAAAGCGCTTCCCAGAATACACTGTGTGCGTGTGTGTGTTTGTGTATGAGGGTGTGTGTGTGTGTTTGTGTGTGAGGGTGTGTGTGTGTGTTTGTGTGTGAGGGTGTATGTGCGAGTGTGCGTGTGTGTTTGTGTGTGAGGGTGTGTGTGCGTGTGTGAGGGTGTGTGTGTTTGTGTGTGAGGGTGTGTGTGAGTGTGTGTGTGTGTGTGTGTGTGTGAGTGAGTGTGCGTGTGTGTGTGTGTGGAGTACGGACGCCGAGGGTCAGTACGTGTGGCTGTGTGTGTCTCCGCAGCCCAGCTACAGTTGGAGTTGGTGGAGAGCAGGAAGAAGTTGTACCTGAAAGCTGCGGTTCAGGCTAAAAAGAAGAATAATCTCGAACAAGCCAAACAGTATCTCCGGACGGCCAAGGCCTGCAACCCCATCATCGAGGCCATCAACAGCGGGAAAACAATAGACATTTCCCAGGTCAGTGGGGGTGGGTGTGGAGTGGAGGGGTGGGGAGGGAGGGAGGGGGAAGAGGTGGGGGGGGGAATTTGAAGGATAATGTGAGGCTGCCTGCGTGGCTGGCTGGCTGGGTGGGTGGCTGGCTGGGTGGGTGGGTGGGTGGGTGGCTGGGTGGGTGGGTGGGTGGGTGGGTGGGTGGCTGGCTGGCTGGGTGGGTGGCTGGCTGGGTGGGTGGGTGGGTGGGTGGCTGGGTGGGTGGGTGGGTGGGTGGGTGGGTGGGTGGGTGGGTGGCTGGCTGGCTGGGTGGGTGTGTCAGTGAATCCAGGTCTCACAGATTTAAACATGGTTTTCTAAAAGAAACCAAGGGGAGGTGAGCGAAGGAGAAATTGTTTTCACTCAGCGGGTTGTTGGAATCTGGAATGCGTGGCCTGAAAAGGTGGTGGGGGCCGATTCGATAACAGCTCTTAAAAGAGAGGTAGACGTTTATTTGGGGAGGACGGGTTTGCGAGGTTACGGAGAGAGAGAGAGAGAGCTGGGGAGTGGGATTGAGTGGCTCTTTTCGAGACTCGATGGCCCGAATGGCCTCCTTTTGTGCCGTAAGAATTCTCTGATTCTCCTGACGTATTGTGTTATTGCAATGCAGGTCCCTCCCCCCCCCGAGGATGACGAGGATGACTTTATCATGGTGTATCACAAAGATCTGAAGAATTTGAGTAGTTTTGAGGAGGTCTACACGAACCTGATGAAACTCCTGAGGGAACAGTACGAGGTATATGTGTGGGGACAAACTCAGTGCTGTGTGTGTGTGTATAACGAGTGATATTGAGGAGTGGGGGGGGGGGGAGGGTTTGGGGGGTGAGGAGGAGGCCAGGGTATTGTCCTTTAGGCTTCCGAGTTCAGGGTTGGATCTGGAGTCATTTGCAGTGACGGTAGCTTCCTTTGACAAGGGGGGCAAATTCTTAAAAGTGAGTTCAGGCTTTGGAAAAGTCTTAACAGTACAGTGTGTAATGGGTTTCTCTGTTCAACTTTCATTTTCACTTTCATTTCTTTCACTCTCTTTACTTTCTCTCACGCTTTCTGCTCCGAAAATCATGTTGTGGGTGGGTGGGTGGGTGGGAGGGACGGGGTTTAATTTTTTTTTAAAATTAATTAAAAAAAACTTTTTTCAATCTTTTTCAAAACTAGAAATGCCTGACCTACTCCAAGCAATTTACACACCTGGGCAATGTGGCGGAGACGACAAAGTGAGTATAAAGCCCAGGGAGAGAGTGAGAGACAGACAGAGAGAGAGACAGAGAGAGAGAAAGGCTCTGATCCGTTCACTGCGTGGCCGATCGATCATTTCCGTCTGGAATTGACTGTATATATATATTGTGGGTGAAACGCGGCAGCCGATTGCACACAGCAGCGTGTGTGTGTGTGTGTGTCCGTCCCCCCCCCCCACACACACACAAACAGTCGAGGATTTTAATGACCAATTTTATTATTGTATTTATCAAGCCTGTGTGTGTGTGTGTGTGTGTGTGGGTGTGTGTGTGTGTGTGGAGTTAGGAAACTTGCCCAAGGTTTCGCCCTGACCTGACCTGCCTGGATTCGAACACACAGGTCTCTCTCTCTCTCTCACGCTTGTGTAAGGCGAGTGAGTGAGTGTCTCTAACCCACTGGAGCTACAGGACGCTCCACATAAAATGCCAGCGTTCAAAACACCCAAGTCATCCCCATGTAAAACGGAAACTTCTGTTTGTGAACCGAGTGGGCGAGCAATGTGCGGGATTTTTCCAATTAAAACGTATATTAATCAATACTAAAAAAACGGTGCTTTTCCTTTGGTGTGACTTTGGCGCAGGTTTGAGAGGATGGCTGCCAGCAGCAAGAAAAACATGGAGATCCTCAAACTAGCTCAAGGTCAGGGGCTCGATCCTCCCAAACACCACTTTGAGGAGAGAAGCTTTCAGATTGTACGGTGAGGACGGCAGAATTCCTTAAACTCTTGATTAGATACCGGGAGGTTTTACAGAGTTTATATAAATTATCTTGAGGCATTAAAGGTAACTGCGAGGGTGAGCCCGTTAATTCCTTGCCCTCCTGATGTGAAGGGAGCTGTACAAGTGTCATTTTGTTATTGTTGTTGTTAAATCACGGCAGCATCGTTTGTGGTATATTTCTGTTGGTCAGATATCTCGTGCTTTCTGAGCTGTTACCTGTGTAAGGTGGAGTTTATTCCTGCACAGAATCAAAGCTTCGGCTGTTTGTGTTTGAAACCTGAATCAGTTAGCAAAGGATCATTTTTTTTCTGCTGAAGTAAACTGTGATTGGGGGTGGGGGGGTTGGTGGGTGGTGGTGGGGGGGAAGGAAACAAGTGAGAGGGGTTTCCTAGCTAACATCTAAAGCTCTGACTTATTCTGCAGAATATTTTCAGATCTCAGCAGCACTGAAATGCTTCTGATAATCGTAAAAGGAATCAATCTCCCAGCTCCTTCAGGTAAAGTCCTATCAGATCTCACACCAACCAATACACACGTTGCCTGTAGCAATAAAATATCATTAGCTCGAGGGACTTGGGGAAGGAACCCCCTCAATACTCCAGGTTGGATCCAGGCTGGAGGAGGTGAAAAACACTATAATAAATGCAAGGATTATTATTATTATTATTGCTGAGATACAGGTGGATTCTTGTACTTACAGTGGGCAAACATCAGTCAGTCGGTCAGGGCCACGTTCTGGATGAACACATCATAGAATCATAGAATCATAGAATTTTACGGCACAAAAGGAGGCCATTCGGCCCATCTAGTCTGTGCCGGCTCTTTGAAAAGAGCGATTCAATCCCATTGCCCTGCCCGCTCCCCATAGCCTAATAAACCCGTTCTTCCTAAATAAAGATCTAATTCCCTTTTAAAAGTTGTTATCGAATCAGCCTCCACCACCTTTTCAGGCAATGCATTCCAGATTCGAACAACTCGCTGAGTGAAAAAATTTCTCCTCAGCTCCCCTCTACTGCGCCTTGAAACTATTTTAAATCTGTGACCACGAGTCACAGATTCACCCACGAGTGGAAATAGTTTTTCTCTATTTGCCCTGTCGAAACCCCTCATGATCTTATAAACCTCTATTAGGTCTCCCCTCAATCTTCTCTGCTCCAGAGAGAATAACCCTAGCCTATCTAGCCTCTCCTCATAGCTGAAGTCCCTCAATCCTGGCACCATCCTAGTAAATCTTCGTTGTACCCTTTCCAATGCCTTCACATCCTTTCTGTAGTGTGGTGACCAGAATTGAACACAGTATTCCAGCTGAGGCCTCACCAAAGTCCTATAGAGGTTAGTCAGCACTTCCTGACTTTTGTACTCTATACCCCTATTTATAAAGCCTAGTATCCCATATGCCTTCTTAACAGCCTTGTCTACCTGTCCTGCCACCTTCAACGAGTCACTAACACAAATCCCCAGGTCTCTCTGTTCCTTCACACCATTTAAAATTGTACTATCTAGCCTATATTGCCTCCCTTCATTTCTTCTCCCAAAATGCATCACCTCACACTTCTCTGCATTAAACTTCATCAGCCATGTGTCTGCCCACTTTACCAATTTGTCTATATCCTCTTGCAGATGGCTACTATCCTCCTCACTGTTTACTATTCTCCCTAACTTAGTGTCATCTGCAAACTTGGAAACTGTACTCCGTACACCCAAGTCCAGATCATTGATGTAGATTACAAACAGCAATGGTCCCAAAACCGATCCCTGTGGCACACCACTGCTCACTTCCCTCCAATCTGAAAAACAGCCGCTCACTACAACTCTCTGCTTTCTGTCTCGCAGCCAGTTGTGGATCCACGCTGCCACTGTCCCTTTTACGCCATGGGCCTTTAATTTCTTAATAAGTCTCTCATGTGGCACTTTGTCAAATGCCTTTTGAAAGTCCATGTAAACTACATCAACTGCGCTACCATTATCCACCCATTCCGTTACCTCATCAAAAAATTCTATCAGATTTGTAAGGCAAGATTTGCCTTTAACAAATCCATGTTGACTGTCCTTTATTAGCCTATATCTTTCTAAGTGAAGATCCACCTTGTCCCTGATTATGGACTCTAGAATTTTGCCCACTACCGACGTTAGACTGACTGGTCTGTAGTTACCAGGCTTGTCCTTCTGCCCCTTTTTATACAAGGGAGTAACATTAGCTATCCTCCAGTCCTCTGGCACGACCCCTGTGTCCAAGGAAGATTGAAAGATCGTGGCCAGAGTCCCTGCTATTTGCTCCCGTGCCTCACTTAGTAACCTAGGGTGCATCCCATCCGGACCAGGTGACTTATCCACCTTGAGCGACGTCAACCTTTTTAGCACTTCCTCTCTGGTTATAATTATTCTATCCATTTCTCCTACCCTCTCCTCTAATACCATGGCATTGGCTGTATCATTTTCTTTTGTGAAGACAGAGGCGAAGTACTCATTCAGTACATCAGCCATGCCCTCTGCCTCCACAACGAGATTTCCTCCTAGGTCCCTAATTGGCCCCACCCTCTCCTTGACCAACCTTTTACTCTTAATATGTTGGTAAAAAACCTTAGGGTTCCCCTTAATCTTACTCGCTAATTGTTTTTCATGCAGTCTCTTTGCCCCTCTAACTTCCTTTTTTAGTTCTATCCTACACTTCCTATATTCTGCTTGGTTCCCTTCTGAATTTTGAGCCTGACACTTATCATAAGCCTCTTTTTTTTGTTTGATTTTGGCCCCGATTTCCTTAGTCATCCAGGGAGGTTTGGATGCCTTACATTTCACCTTTGTGGGAATGCTTTTGACCTGTGCCTGAACTATCTCCTCTTTGAACGCTGCCCACTGCTCGTTAGTTGTCTTACCTGCCAATTTTTCTTTCCAATCCACCTTGGCTAGGTCCCACCTCAACTCATTGAAATTAGCCCTTTTCCAGTTGAGTGTCCTCACCTGTGATCGTTCCTTATCCCTTTCCATAATTATTCTGAATCTAACGATATTGTGGTCACTATTCCCTAGATGCTCACCTACAGAAACCTGTTGAACTTGCCCTACCTCATTTCCCAAAACTAGATCCAGCAATGCTTCTTTCCTCGTTGGACTGGAAACATACTGATCAAGAAAGTTGTCCTGCACACACTTCAGGAATTCTTCTCCCTCCTTGCCCTTTACTCTACTATTCTGCCAGTCTATGTTGGGATAGTTGAAGTCACCCATTATCACTACTCTATTAGCTCTGCATTTCTCCGTGATACGCTTGCAGATCTGCTTGTCTATCTCCTCCCCACTATTTGGTGGTCTATAGTATACCCCTAACAGTGTAACTGCACCTTTTTTGTTCCTCAATTCTAACCAGATAGATTCGGTTTTTAGTCCTTCTTCCACCTCGTTCCTTTCTAAGGCAGTCACTGAGTCCTTAACTAAAATTGCCATAAAAAATGGTTTAACTCGGTCGTAAACTCGTTTCATTTAAAACCTGCCGTTGAATTCTTGAATTGCTACTGATTTCCGAGCTGTTGCTTGTGTGAGGAGGAGTTTATTCCTTTGACAGAGTGAAAGCTTCAGCTGTTGTTTTTTTTCTGTCTTGTTTGATTCAGGTGTGGCAACCAATGATCTAGACGCCTTTGTAAAATTTGAATTTCAGTACCCGAGTACAGTAAGTACACTCACTCACACAATGTGTGAAATCTACAAACCGGCTGACAGTTATATTATTGTCAAGTATATTGTCAAAAACTCTATATTCTTTAGTGGCTTCATGTTAAAACTTTTATTCTGACCAATTTTCAGTTTGTCAAACGGTTGTTTCTGAGGAAACTGAATTGTAAATGTGCTTTTTATTGAACGAATAATCGACTATAATTTCTGTGTTTTATTTTTTTAAAACAGGAGCAAGCGCAAAAATGTAAAACTTCTGTTGTCAAGAATACAAACTGCCCGGGTAGGAGATTCACTGTTACCTTGGTAACTTACGAGCGTTGTGTGTTTGTGTGGGGTGGGGGGGAAGGGGGGGGTGTTGGGGGGGAGAAAGTGTTTGGAAGAAACTATTTTCATTTACAAAGTTAGAAGATGGAATACTTTGCCATAAGAAAATATTGAAACTTCATTTAAAAGGTTCTTGTCACTGAGGCACCGAATGGTTGACTCAGTTCCGTAGTAAAACCATCACGTTTCATGCGGTTTGTGTAGATTGTGTCGACTGTATAAATGGCTTTTTTTTTAATAAAGAAAACAATAATAATCTTTCCTCCTTGATGTTTTTTTCTCCAGAATATAATCAAAGTTTCAAGCTAAATATTAACAGAAATCATCGAGCTTTTAAACGAGTGATTCAGAGCAAAGGAATCAAGTTTGAAATATTTCATAAAGGGTAAGGGCAGAAAATGCTGTAATGTGTTAGTAGCGAGAGTGGCGAGACTTTCTGCTTTGCCCTCGGTCTCTCTCCCCCACCCTGGTTTTCCTCCGTGATCCGTTGTTGGGAAGACTGAGACACTAGCCGGCCAGCGCTATATAAATCAAAGTTGTTGTTGTTTGTGTTGGACTTTTTACCTTAACCCACATTTATAAAAATGGTGAAAAATCAGTGAAGCTTTTGCTGAATAATAATAATTATAATAATCCTTGAATTTGATATCGCGGCTTTTCACGTCTTCTAGACTGTGTCTCAAAGCGGTTCACAGAATATACTGTAAAGTGAATCGACTGTATATTTGTGGGCGAAACGAGGCAGCCAATTGCGCACGGCAGCGTCCCACACACACACACACACACAGTTGTGGATTGAAATGACCAATTTATTATCATTTTTTGGAGAGCGATTATTATTAGGACCTGTGTGTGTCTGTGTGAGTGTGTGTGTGTGTGTGTGTCTGTGTGAGTGTGTGTGTGTGTGTGTCTGTGGAGTAAGGAAACTTGCCCAAGGTTTCGCTCTGACCTGCCTGGAATCAAACCCAGGTCTCTTGTTTGTAAGGCGAGCGCTCTAACTAACCACTGAGCTACGTCTAGAAGACATGAAAAGTGCTCTATCAAAATGCAGGGATTATTATTTTAATCTTTACTAGTAGAGTCTGAGGGGTGGGTGGGCTGGCTGGCTGGCTGGCTGGCTGTGTGTGTGGCTGGCAGTGTGGCTTTGCGAGGTTTCCAGCGGACCTGTGGGACTTTCGTTAATTTTATTTCTGACGTTTTTCTCCCCAGGGGATTTCTCAGGTGTGACAAATCAGTGGGAACCGCTCAACTAAAGCTGGACAAACTAGAAACCGAGTGCGAGGTCCGGGAAATCATTGAGGTAAAGAGACTGTCAGGTTAACCCCCTGAATCCCTGCCCTTCCTCCCGTCTGCTCTCTACAGAATCCATTTGATTGGAGCTGGTTCTTAAGACTCCGTTTGAATCAGTTTGTACCTTTGGCTGGTGATGTCTGTCGCGCTCACATTTGATTCTCAATTCGATTTGTGTTAAAAGTTTGTATTTGTAAGTAAACAAACTCAAGTTTGGAAAAGACTTGTTTCAGTGAGAGGGTGGGGGGTGAGAGGGTGTGGGGGGTGAGAGGGTGAGAGGGTGGGGGGTGAGAGGGTGGGGGGTGAGAGGGTAGGGGGTGAGAGGGTGGGGGGTGAGAGGGTGGGGGTGTCTGTGGCAGGAGTTATTCCTGAGGTTGTGTCCGACGCTGACAATATTTTAATTTCTTCAGATTTTTGACGGTAGGAAATCGACTGGCGGCCGACTGGAAGTGAAAGCTCAGATCAGGGAACCTCTCCACGGACAAGATTTACAAATTGTTACAGAAAAATGGCTGTTGCTGGATACTGTCAGCACCACACAGGTAACGACATCCGCAGAGAAAGTGAGACTGACAGAGTATCGAGCTCAGCCAGTGAGAGGGTGGGGGGGTGAGAGGGTGGGGGGTGAGAGGGTGACTGACTGAGAGTATCGAGGAGATGATTTTCACCAGCCTCTGATGGTTCACTTCTAAAACTCTTCTTAAATATACTGTATCAGCTTTTTAGTTAGTTTGGTCTGTTATTCATTTTTTTTTAAAATGTTGTCATTATCCTAGAAAAGAGAGAATCAGCAATTTCAGAACTTGTTATTATTCAATGAAGTTGTTTTTTAAATTAAAAAAACATTTATTGTCAACTCCGCAAAGTCCCCAACTTCTGAACCAAATGTGAGAAACCAGAACTGGGTCATTTTTATTTTTTTTCAGCTTTTCGACACCTTTCGGTTGTGAAGACGATCTAACCCACCATCGTTCCCGTTTCCGGAAACTTTTGTCTGTTTGAAACAAATGTACAGTGTGTGCAGAAAAAAACATTTAGAATAAATGTCGGCAGGTTCCTGTACTTTTAACACGAGATAGAAGTACGAACGGAATTGTAATGTGTAATGTTCTGATGTATTTGAGCAAAGCCATTAATTACCTGTTGTTTTAACCCAGACTGCAGCTCCATAACAGTGTCGTTATGACGTCCTTTGTCAGGTATGTTACAGGAATTTCATCCGAGTCCCTCAGAGCGAAGGGGATAGGCTTAATAATAATAATAATCCTGGCATTTGATACAGCGCTTTTCACGTCTTCTAGACTGTGTCTCAAAGCGCTTCACAGAATAAAGTGAATTGACTGTGTATATATTTGTGGGCAAAACGCGGCAGCCGATTGCGCACAGCAGCGTGTCCCCCCCCCCCCCCCCACACACACACACAAACAGTTGTGGATTGAGTTATTAAAACATTTTTTGAGGGATTATTATCAGGCGTGTGGAGTATGGAAACTTGCCCAAGGTTTCGCCCTGACCTGCAGGGAATCAAACCCAGGTCCCTCGCTTGCGATGCGAGCGCTCTAACCACTGAGATACAGGACTCTGGATTGTATGATTGGAGCAATGTAGACTTCAATCCCATTGTTCCCCCCCCCCCACCCCAGCTTTTCTTTCTCTGCTGACATATAAACTTAAATCTTACTGGTGGAGGCAGGATCATTTTTTTAAACCCAAAGTGGGCAGAAGGAGTGGAGAGAGGAGGAAACATTAAAGTGAAAAAAGACACCACTGGTAACTCCGTCAGCCACAGACACCCAGTGGTCGTTTGTCCTGATCCACAGTGTAAAGCCGTCTCCACTGTACGTCAGAGTATGTGGGCTGACGCATGAGGCACAGACCCAATTGCCAAATCAACTGTATAAACCTAGCAGTTAGTTAGACCCCATGGGCACTGACCGACTGACTGACTGACTGAGCTGAAGTAGTGTAAGGATTGAGATGAAAAGGTTAATTAAACCGTTCAAACAGAAACACAGTAAAATGCCGTTTGATTTGTGTTTTGCAGGTCAGACGGTACTTTAATTCCTATGCACCTATTGCTGACTCCTGCAGACAATCGACAAACACAGACAACGACCTGTGGGAACTCTGTACTCACTCGCCATCAAACGAGGGAGGGAGGGAGGGAGGGGGGGGGGCGGGCGGGCAATATTTATGTGACTGTTTCCTTATTGGAAACCTGCACATTTCCAAAGTGCCATGAATTTTTTCACAGGAAATATGTGAAAGGGACATTTGTGTAATAGCTAGAGTGCGGGTAGAAAGGAGATTTAGTGAAGGTTTCTCGAGGGGTGGGGGATTGAAAACACAGGAAGGCCAGCCCTACCCTAGACTAGGCCTTTCTCCACTCAAATGAACATTGAATCTGCTGCCATCTTGTTTTGTTTGAATTCTTCAATGGGTCAGAGGCAAAGCTTGAATGAATGTACAAGTTCAATAGTTGCGCCAATGGAACGAATAGTCTATTCTGCAGCAGCGCAGAGAAAGGCGAGTGTGTTACACAGCGAAACTCTCGACTAGATGTCGCTCAGCGCAGTGCAGTGTGGTGTAAACAGGAGGGCGGGTTGATGTGAAGGAATGTTATACAATAGGGTAAGAATCTTTCAGGACAAAAGATCCATTTATTGCATTGATGACAATTGCTGGCCTCATATTAACCTTCTAATGTGAAGGGTAAAGCACTCTATATGGTGATGTAACTTTGTATGTTATGATGCACTTGCTTTCAGGGAAATGCTTGGTGTTTGTGTGTATGCCTGAAGATATCCAGACGCAGCCTTAAATCTATAGCTTTGGAAAAATAGAGAGTTAATGTACCCACCATGTGTTAACCTTGGGGGGGGGGGGGGGGGGGGGGTCAGGGGGAACTGGTTTACACTCTTTATGAAGTTGCACAAAATGTAAAAAGTCAGATGAATATTTTTTATGGCGGGGGGGGGGGGGGGAGGGGGGATTGGGAGAGAATCTAGTCAATGTGTGTCCGAGCTGTCTCCTTGGCTCTTTACCCTGAACAATTCGGATCTACAGGAGCGGACCCACCGCCCACAAATGCTGCCAAACCTGCGGGAACATTAAATTGTTTGATAAAAGTCTTGGGACGAGTTTCCCCGCCACCGTAACCAATGTTAAAGTTGCACACGGCAGGAATTAGTTGTGAATAATTTAAAGCAGCATTTGATATCTTTAAAGAAACTCAAAACTACTGGATTTCCTTACGGGATCCAGTAAATCCCTCCCACCCGCTGGCTTTTCAGTGCCTTTTGAGGCTGAGCTGTTACTCTGCTCTAATAGACAGGCAGTTTATCTATTATAGAACTATCTTTTTTGCAGGGGAAAAAAAAAACTGGAATGTGCTGTACTGCTTGTCGATCTTGCTCCACAAAATGTATATATTTATTGCACACATTGTAAGCCGGTTGCAGAAAATAAAATTTTATTTAGCGATCCTAAATTGGGATAAATTCACCCCGGAAAATGCATTTCTCCAAAACGCACCCAGAACCAATAGCACCAACAAAACCAAGGCCTTAGCCCGGCCCCAACTCAGCTGTTTGTACAAGGTATGGTTAGGCCTGACTCAACCCGACGGAACAAACAGAAGCAGTTTCCTTCCTCAGAGACTCTAAACACTAATAACCTGTCTATAAACAGTTATTACCTGAAGCACATGTGCACCAGAAGTACAATTAAAACAAAACACACCGGGAACACTCAGCAGATCAGGGCAGCGTCTAAGGAGAAAGGAAAAGCCAGTCAACGTTTCGGGTCCACGACGCTGCCTTCGTCAGAATTCATCCACGTCATCATCAAAACGTGTTTACTTCCAAGAATTCCCATTAAAATCAGCGTTCGAATCGTACAGCGGTTTTTAGATGACACGCACTGTCGGGTCACAATCTCTCCTCGATGGCAAATGATTATCTGCTCTTAAATATTAGACTTTGTGAGCCTCAATTAGAGGACATTCTCACCCTGTTAATAGGGTCATAAGAACATTTAACAAAACCAGCCATCGGAACACCCGTCGTCCAAATATCCTGGTTAGCATATCGTGCATTTTGCAAAGTCGTTTGGTGATTTAAAAAAAAACAAGTCAAAAGAGATTTATGCAAGAATAATTTTTATTGCTGTTGTGTATTTAAAGTGAAATACTTAATATGCTATCCAATGAGGTTCTATTAGGAAACCATTTATTTTAAACCAGTTTTCTAAAGTGCACATTTGACTACTGCCAATAGAAAAACTAAAGGAAATGGAATAGCATTTCATCTAAATGTACAATGATTCTTGCAATCTAGAAAGTAATGTACAGTTGAAGAAAATAGGCCAGACAAGACATACCTTTCCTTCAAGTCAATGGTAATACTACAGCTTTTTAAATAAGTTTCCCTTGAATTGTAGATGTTCCTAATGCATAAAGAAAACCAATATACAGAGTATTTGGCTTTTAAATAACCACTTTACATTTACTTACAGGGGTTCAATTTGTCCAGGGTTCTGCTTCATTCCAGCACCAAGGTTACCTTCTCTAAAGCTCTTCTTCCCTCCAACACAAACTGTCCACAAACATTCAGAAGCAGTTTCCTTCCACCGAGGCTTTAAACACTAATCTGCTGATAATAAACAGTGTTAACCCGAGTGCTTGTGCACCAGTAAGTAGCTAATACAGCTGATAGGAAATGCAGTATGGCTGAGCAAGTCATCATTAAAAAGTCCTTTACTTTTAGATTAATGAGTTTATACACTATTATAACATGGCTAAAGGTTACCACGATGTTCCCATTCTGTGGTTTACAAGGCATAGGTTAAGTGCTTGAAAAAACATCAGACATACATTACATTATATACAAACTACATAGATTAGCTGCTGATTCGGTCACGAAGTAGTGATACTGAGGTCAGTGGTGTCTGCGCCATCCTGGGCTTCTTTCTATACTGTCCTCAGGCTGTTGCGTGAACAAGGCCCTGGAACCAGGGAATAGCATTCTCCTCAACCTTGCAAAGTCTCCAAATCCTCAAGAATGATATGCTGTCAAAAATCCAGGTAATGTAAACGTGTAGAGGAAATGTCAATGCTTTCATGCTTCAGTAGTGTATCAGTCCATCAAGTCCACATTTAATTTGTAACGGAAAGGCAGGCAGCCTGACCTGTATTACACTGTTCCATGGTGCATAGTAGGTTCAGCAATAATGAAACACCAGTTCCGGTTTTCTATCAACAGTTTAAAGTGCAAATGGTTTTTGTTTTAGCCACACTTAGCAATGCACACGATCAGTGAGATGGAAAGGGTTTCTGCGGGTTTAGGAGAAGCTCTCCAAGATGTAAAAGTTGAGCTCCATCACCACTGGCCCTTCACTTAACTGACAGGCTCCACCGTGGATCACAGGGACCAAGGCAGTGTCCAGGTCATTCATGTATTGGGAAGGAAGGGGCTGCCCATTGCTCCCGGCTTGATATCCAACCTGAACAAACACACCAGGAAAAAGGACTTTAGAAACAATCGTTTCAAACAGCGGATACTCCAAACCTCCAAACAGAAAACATACCAGACTCAACGTTTTCACCTCAGAATAACCAGGTGAGAAAATGCTGAAGATTCCACTGGGTTCAAGTCAATGTCTCTCAGTTTGAGACCCAGTGCCTATGTTCTCCTGGCTCCTGAACCTCAGTTCACAGAACCTTCCTCGCTGTTACTCTGTGAAAGTGTCGTGTCAGTGTTACAGAAACAGGCCGATCAGCCCATCAATGTGCTGTCTCCTTCCCCTGAGCCACCCAATCTAAACTTATTATTTTAATAATCGTTCGTGTACAATGATTTACGGCAGAAACCTTTATTGAAAGCAACAGAACGAGAGGCCGGGTAGTTAGTCTATTCGTGGTCTCACAGGTTTGTGTAATAAACATCACTTTCTTGGACTTAAAACCTGAGCCACCCCCTGGCCCTTTCCCCAGCACCAGATAAAGTTATTTCTGTTGCTAATGCTCCCTGCGGATGGTTTGATGTTCAGTGAAAGCGAGTGTCGGTACCTGGTCGGAGTCCAGGGTGACTCGCAGACCCAGCTTGGCTTTCCCGTCTTCCTTCAGCAGCTTAAGGTGGGGACAGAGGGCCACGCAGAATGCCTTGGCCACATTCTCTGTCAGTTTGCTGTGATCCGCGGGGTCACTCAGACCATTCGGCTGATCCTCACTCTGCAGGAAGAACACCTAAAAATACAAAAGTAGGTTCTTCTGAGTCCAATAACTCTACACAGACAGACAGACACACAGACACACAGACAGACACACAGATAGATCATATCCCTTGCATTTGGTACAGCACCTTTCATGTCAGGAATACAACCTCAACATTCAGTTCAGTGACCAGATACACACAGAAATTACAAGGTACATTCACCTCCGTCCACCTGATGACCTTCCCATTCGACTTAAATTCTGATCCATGAAATATCTTCACACTTGTAATTTCGTCCATGGATTTTCCATCAATCGGACTGACAACTCTACAGTTTTAAATGAAAAAAAACTGAATTAATGCAGTTTAATGAATTGGAATTGCTTTTACTGAAGGGAATGGTTTAGTCATTTTACCCAAAATGCAATTTACATTCATATAAGTTTCACATCAGGAGGTGATACAGTGAAGCCTGTTTTGCTGAAGTTACTTTTCACTATATTCAAATATGTGAATGCTTTAAATAAGGCACACGTGGCAAGCTGCAGAGATAATGTACCCTTTGTTAATATTTTTGTCGTCTTCTGTCCACTGGATGTGAACCTGTTCCTGTGGTTCTTCTGCATCAACTTTACCACAAGTTATCGTGAAATCCTTCATCTCTCGTAGCGCTTGTCGCAAAGAGTCCATGGTTTCAGCTGAGATTTGCACCAGAACACCATCTGAAAAGCACAGCATTCACACCATAACCTGGCCACATCTGACAAGCAGACTCGGTGAATTTCACCACAGTGTGCTTCAAAAACCACAAATATTCACATTTTGTTCAATTTAATGCTAAACAGCCTCCAGAAAGAAACCAGTGTTGTGAGAATCAATCTGCGTTGAGAATTGATTTTGTGTATTAACTGCATTTTAATAGGGACAGAATGACTGGGGAAAATCTGATAAGTGTAGATTGACCGATTGGTTCCTCAACAATCTACTGGATCAGTTAGTCTTGGGAGAGTGATTCTCACGGCTGGATGTGTGTAAGACGGGGCATAGGAATGAACTGATTGGGATATAAACTGTGTGTAGATTTGACTAGTTCAGGATTACCTTCCACGATGCTGGACTTGGCCAGGTAACCGGAAGACGACTTCAGGGCTCCGCTGAACACAAAAAAGCTGGCGCCCGTTACTAGAAACAGAACCATTCGGGGGGAAAAAGTCACTTACACTGAATTTCACCTTCATTCACCTGTCACATTTTCACAAGAACAAACCCAACTATCAACATGCCGGAAACACATCAAACTAAACCCACTGCGGTGAAAGACATTCTGAATTCCAATGTTTGTCCCTCCCTCACTCACCTTTCCTGGGCTGGTTGTGGATGCTGATGGCTTGGGTCTGGTAGTTCCCATCGTCATTCTGGACGCACACCAAGTGCGAATCGGCCTTGTCGTTGAAGCAAGCTCCGAATGCTAGCACATGTTCGTTAGATTTGTTCATCGCTTTCATCATCTTCAGTTTGCCCCCAGAGCACAGAGAGAGAGAGAGAGAGAAGCCCCAATCCAGGCTTTAACACAGAGAATTGAGATGCTACATCTACAGAGTGATTAGTGAGCTGGGACTCCAAAAATAGACAACCATTAATGGATGTCACTTCCTGACCAGAGCCCATGGGCCAGACACAGGAAATCAGATCCCTGGAGACACTGTTAAACTTCCAAAACCTGGTTTAAAAAAACTAATGATTTGAAAATAACTCCTCGATTTTGCGGACTTGTAACGATTAAAATAATAAAACAGCAGAGGCCTGCTCATTACAAATATATATACGTTGTTTTAAAATGTTCTAAATTTTTCCACTGAAGTGAGACCAGCAGTGGGATGAGTTGCCGAGAGATGGCAGCAGATCCACACTTTGTTGGATCCTGTATTGTACATACACACACACACACCCTTCATAACCAATGCTACTGTAACCAGCTCCTCCATTCCCAGATACTAGAAACCAAGTAGCAGTAGAAACACATGGCAGCTACACCAAAACTAATCCAGATCCTCATAATGATCACCTTACATTGCTGATCAAACAGTCACCTTTCTCCCTTCACTACATTTAAAAAATATATTATTTTATGGGGATTGGGGCAGAAAAATCAGAGGACAAATGATTTCCAGTTAGTCAGTTTACCAATACTGTATAAACACTAAAATGTACTTGTATCTTTATTAAGAAACCTGATTGTGATTGGTTGCTTCCCCCCACACGATTCTCCTGGTGTAATGCAGTGTAGTGGAGACAGTACCTGGTTGTATCGGTTACTGGGAACCTTGATGCAGGTTTTCCTGACTTCCATGTCCACCACAAGGCCCTGTACCACCGGCAGTTTGTACTGATAATTCCTGAAATCCTGACAAGTACATTTCACAACAACACGGTTTAGACACTGGCATTTTCATTCAAGATTTGATGCTCTTCAAAATAACTAAACCCACAAAAGTGCTTTGGAGAATAGGAGTCAATAATATGATATTATTTAATTTAACAACAGGCATACAAATTCAACTCTAATGTCAGTTATAATTATTAATGAACTGGTCAACATGAACTCCCATCACAATCCAACCTACAGATACTGACGGCTAAGGGAATGTGGGATCCCACCTGTACAAACTGTTGGGGACTATACATCAAGCAGCAACCAAACAAAAATGTATTCATATAGTTCTGGAACTGCAAATAAATAAAGCTTTAATAGGAATGGTTTCTGCAGAGCAGATGTAAGCATAAAACCCATTTGACCTTCAAGGATTACAGGTGATAGACAGGAGGGCTGATATTTTCTATGAAGCCTCCACTGATCATTATTCATACCGTGTCGTTTATAACCTGGAAGGTTTCCTTCTGCAGAACTGACACAAGCTTCTGATACCCCACGGTATCTAACCAAAGGTCACCATCTGATTACCATTGTTTATTACTGCTCTGCCCTTCAACACAATCAATCACCAACATGTGATATTTTTTTTAAAAACCCTACGTGAAGGATACCTCATTCACTCTGCTCATTGCAGTTTAAAGCCATTCCCTTTACAGTCTAGTCTGTCTGTGAGGGGAATTCAGTATTTCTTATTGCAGGCCCTGATGCAACAGATCACAGACAGGAAGCTCTCAGCACAGCGAGTCTGCTCAGCAAAATCTTCTACTAAACATTAAAATAAATCCTTTTTGTTTTGTTACTTGCAACAGGATATTTTGGGATCCAGGTGCCTGTCACTGCCTGGCCACTGAGACAGCCACACGGGGTTTGAATGGATTCTGTTGTCAAGCACGTCTTCTTGGGGCCAGTTTCCAAGGA
Organism: Hydrolagus colliei; assembly: GCA_035084275.1. Classification (NCBI taxonomy): domain Eukaryota; kingdom Metazoa; phylum Chordata; class Chondrichthyes; order Chimaeriformes; family Chimaeridae; genus Hydrolagus; species Hydrolagus colliei. The sequence continues at coordinate 23,082 of JAYJKW010000135.1, forward strand.
GACCTTACTTTCTCTTTTCTCTCCCTCCCCGCCCAAGACGATACTTTATGAACAGATGGTTTAACAGGCGCAATAAAGAGCGTGTAACAGTACAGCACTGACAAGGTGAGCATATATTTTGGCAGCTGAGGAGGGAGGCTTCTCCTACTTACCGCAAGGAGATTCATGATGGTGTGGCCGGTCTCCCCAAACAGGGGCTTGCGGAATCTCACACTGAACAACGGACACGGGTAAACTGAGAGACGCAGAAGAAAAAAACACCTTTAGAATACGCCGCCACTGAATTGTTCCTTGCGTGAACTGCCGGGCGTGTGCGGAAAACGCAGTCACTCACATCTGTATTCTGCCCCGAGGCGAAGCATCAGCCGGATTGGAAAAACCTTCGCCCAAGGAGTTTCCCATTTCTGTATGAGAATGCCAAACACGTAGGGGGCGCTGGGCAGCATCAGGTCCTGCAGTGACTGGAACGTTGGCGTGACGTACAGGAAGCCGCCGTGTTCTCTGCTGCCAAGGAAACTCTGGGTGAAGAAGGAATGGCCCAAGTCTCCCACCACGTTACCTGGGAATAACAAAGCAAAGCAAAGCAAAGCAAACCGGGGGGTTAAAAACTGAAACCCATCATTCGAAAATAACACAGTTTGTAAATGCAAAACGGTAACTCGAAATTTCAGAGCATTAAATGCTGGTCTAGTATTTACTCAGATGACAGTATATTTTAAAAGACACTGAACACAATTGTGTACAGAGAGACAGACAGACAGGCAGGCAGGCAGACAGACACCTGCTGTACAACTAATGCTGACAATTTAAGATCAATATGTCAGCACTTATACATTCTGGAACAACATTCAGCCAATGAAGCTGCACATTCGCAGGTACCTACCTGCCAGTGCTTCCTGATACAGCTGTATGAAGTGACTGAAGATGTCTTTGGGGATACACTTCTCATCGGGTAAACACTGCAGAAGGATGACAATCTCTGCCTGGCCCACGGCATGCATCCCTTTGGTGGTGAAGGACCAACACTTCCTGTTGACATCTACAAGCACATGTTCACCGTTCATCACAGATCCCACCGTCACAATCAAATACAAACACTTTTATACAATGTGGACCTTTAAACAGATTGTAATCACTGCCATTCAAATGTACAGATTTATAATAAGAGCGTAATTGTGAACGTGCCAGTCATAAACAAAGGCCTTTAGCAATTTAATTGATAGGAATAACATTGCCAACTTACGCAATGTTACTTATCCTCCTGAAAATACTCCCACATTTTATGGGTGGGGGAAAGCTGTTGAATAGTTGCTCAACCAGCTTTCTGCTGTGTACACAGCGACTTTATTCAAAGGCAATAATGCATATTAATATTCCCCTGTTGGTTCACCGTTATAAAATCCAAGTACAACATTGCTTGGTTTAATGAACACAATATTAAATGGATAATTTAAATGGATGGTTAGTCCGCTTTTAAGGATTTAAAATTTAAAAATGTAATTGGAAAGTTAATGATGCTGTTGCATTTGTGACGATGTTCGGTGTAAAGCAGTTTGAAAAATTAGCAGATTTGACTTACAGTTGACCAGTTTGACCATGACAAGCAAGTTGGCGTTTAACACGAACACTAGAGGATCTGGGCCCCCTTCCTCCAGCTGCTGCATCATCGAGATCTGTGAAGGCTGCTCCTCCACTGCGTAATCTGGTACCAGAGTAAACAAGCCTCACTTTACTGTCAGTAAATGTGCAGACAAGCTTCTGCTGTGCGCAATTGGCTGCCGCGTTTCACCCACAAATATACAGCTTATATACAGTACATTCTGTGAAGCGCTTTGAAACATCTAGAAGACGTGAAAAGTGCTATATCAAAACACAAGCATTATAAACAAATATAGTACGTGTAACCCTTTCACAAGAAAGCTTGGTTCAGTTTTATAAGAATGCTTTTAGTAAAAGATTTCAAATATATTTACTGGGACTAACGTGGTTCTGAGGAGATATGCCCAGCAAAGGCAGGTCCACAGTAATCAACGGCAGGTATTTCAGCCACCCTCCCCAGGGTAGGCTTAGTCAAGCCATCTTGCAATTACGACAACACCAACTTTGATTTATATAGCGCCCTCCACGCCGGACGGCGTCTCAGAGCGTTTACTACTCACCTCCTTTCACACCTGTAGAGATGAGAATAGGTGGGAGCCCATCTTCAGGGACCAAATTGATCGCACTTCCAACAGGACTACCAATCTGGGTCGTGCTCCCAGCAGAAGATGAAGTAGTCACAGTCTAAAATAGAACAGACATTGCAGCTATTCAGATACACAGTTCACTGTACAGCAATTATGCTGTTCCATGTTGCTCAGGTCTGTAGCTCACACAATAACCAGCACGAGAAGCAGAACAAACTAATCCATCTCCAGCCATTGTTTATTTTGCTTTGAAAGTATTAATACCATTGGAAACAAAACAAAATGCTGCATTGTGCAGATTGAGTGGCTAAGAGCAAAGTCTTGAAACCAAAGGCAGTTCTCAATGAAATGTATTTAATAAAAGCTGTATTGTTCCACGTTCCTCAGCTCCATATGGCAGCAATTACTGACACAAGCCAGAGTTTAGAATCCTATTTCTAAGCCATTCTGCTAAAGCAGGGAGTGTATACAGCAATGATATTTAAAGGTTCTTCCTAATGATTTGGAATAAGTATCCTCCACAAAGCAGGACTAAGCCTCGATTGCCAGCAAAAGTAACAACATGGATCAAGCAATTTAAAGCTTTTACAATTGTGTAATTGTGTGTGTGTGTGTGTGTGTGTGTGTATAATCGTGTGTACGCACCAACAACAACACAATTACATTTATAGAGAGCCTTTCACATCAGGAGGATGTCCCAAGGCGCTGAACAGTCAGGTCGGGACCCCAGCAAGGGGAGTGGCAATGTGGTGGGGAGGGAAGGGAGAGAGTTACGAGGGGGAGGAGAAGGCATGTTCAAAGAGGAGGGTCTTGAGACTCGCCTTGAAGGAGGCAAGGGAGGAAGCGAGGTGAAGGGACTGTAGGATGGAGTTCCAGAGTGTGGGGGCAGAGAATTAATGTAGTGGAGGGTTCTGCACATCAGACCCATGACATTTTTAAACATGTTTCACTCAATTATTTTGTCAAACAGGTTTCCAAAATGCCATGTAGGGAAAGTCATCGGCTATATAGTCATTAGTTATGATCTTTGTTCTCTCGGAGACGTTCCTCACATACCATCGGGGTTGAAAACAACCCAAATTGGTGTGGGAATGTTTGGACTGCCTGCTCCTTTGAAGAGCATTATCTCATTCAATCATGTGAGTTCTCCTTCCCACATATGTATGATTTCTTCAGTTTTGATGATCAGTTTATCTTGTCCAATACCTGGACAAGGATCACTAGTCCAAAACCAAGTGAGTGGGTGATATGCCCAGCTGAAGAGTTATAGCACTCTGGGACTCTAGCCTGCATGAGGTGCGCTATGTAAATGCAAATTGTTGTTATAGTTTAAATCGTTCTTTAATAGACATTCACTGCATTACACATTCTATAAAAAACAGTGTAGAGTCATTCAATGGTTAATGAATAGGACCGATCCAATCACACAATAGTGTCAAACATGTCAAACATTCTGACATAGAAGCCTGGTCAACACCTAGCTGATTTAGGAAATTGCCACCTGAAAGTAAGTGGAGCAGTGATTTGTTAATTGCAAAGGTTTCCAGGGTGAGCCCTGACTGATACTCCTGCTGCATTTGTCAGGTGTATAAATGTGGAATGCTTACATTCCTTCTCTTGCTGCAGCGACACCACGAAAAGATGACACTACGAATTTAACAGTATTTCTGTGAAGCGCTTTGAGACGTGGATAAGGTGCGAAAAGCGCTTTATCAAATGCCAGGATTATTATTATTACCACAATCCGTTGTACCCATTCAGGTTATCAATTGACTAATTTATTGATGGCACATCAACGTTAGCCCTAGATACACAACAACCTTCTCTGGTTATCTCTGACCAGTTGTTGTATCAGATATGCATAACTCAAGTTGAACAAGAACAATCAGACAAGTTGCAGACAATCAGCTGGTATATTACTGGGACCTCACCTCGGAGGCTGCAGCTTTGGCGGTGACCGGCTTGCCAGGTTCATGTAACACAGCCAGAGGCCCTGGGGGCGGAGGGCCACATCCTGATAGTTTTGCTGCGTCTGCAACTTCTCCATTAGGTAAGATTCCATCAGCAAACCAGACTCGTCGCTGCTCCCTGGGCTGGGTCACTACACACACACACACACAGAAAGATAAAATCACACACTGCAGCTGAAATAATGGTTAATACAATAAAATACTAAATTTCATTTGTAATAGTGTCTTTCACATCGGGAGCTGTTTATGGGACATTACAGTGTGTCGAGGCTGTTTGTGTGACATTAATTACAGTGCCAAATTGGAAGACACATTCATTTACAACCAATGAGAGCTTGTTCCATTATAACGCACTAGAATTTTCACTTGTAGGTGGGTGACAGGGAATGTTTGGCTTGTATTGTTTAGGCATAGTGATGGGTCTCTATGTGTGTCAGGCACCCAGCAGTAAATTCAATGACATTCTTCTAAAGCAAAACACGTTACATTAAGTGTGAGGGCTACAACAACAAAGTGACACTGGTATACATGGAGCCTTTCACGTCAGGAGGATAGCACAAGGCGCTGACCAGTATCACTACTATGTGGGTTCAATAGATCAATAGAAAATAGTTTCTATTGATCTTGGTTAGATTGAGCATTGAAATTGGACACTGACTGACATCTGGATTAAAACTATTGACGTCCCTTGGGACAGCAACACATTTAATGACTGAAATGAATTTCAGACTGTGCAACCAATAGTTTGCAATTGCGGAAAGGATTTAGGGCATTTGAACAGTCAAGGCAATAGATGACAAACACATGGGCGAGTGTTTCGGCTGGGTCTGGGGTAAGGACCCAGTTGGAGCAGGCAATGTGGCGGAGGTGGAGGCAGGCAGGCCTGGTCAGGAACCGGATATGGGGGAGGAACCTGACGCCCAGGTTGCGTACTGATTCAATTAATCCAAGGGTTAGGCCAGGGAAGTTGGGACCAATCACAGCACCCTTTGGAAATCCCTCAGAGAATAAGGAATAGAATCACAAATGATCTCAGATCAAGTACAATTGCTGATGTAGGGAGTCACAAATCTGATGAGGATTTTAGTTCTACCCGCTTTGGAAGGAAAATAGTTTAATTTGAAAAAAAATCTTTATTTTCTTCCCCTTGAAACTGAATCACAATGCTTTTAGCACTTCATCCTGCCTCCAAAACTCAATATATATTATATATAAATCATACACACATACACATTATATATTTCTTATAAAAATAGATTTGGGGGCTGCAGACCAGTAAATGTAATCTTCTTGAATCAATGAAAAGGGTGGGAAGTGTATAAACCACAGAAAGATTACTTTAATGCTGAAGGAGAATTCAATAATGCAGGACAGTGAAACCAATCTGCAGGAATGGGGGAAAAAACACAATCTGCAATAGGGGTCATTAAAGAGGGGACTGACTACATTCTAACTGTTTTTTTTTAAAAAGATTTAATGGGGAGTCTGGGTGCCTCAATAGGACTCTGCAATATACACACTCTGGATCCCAGTCTGAAATGTAGCCATGTAAAATAGGCTGAAAGAATTCTCTCTTCTCTGGTAAGGGTGGCACATGAAATATATTTGCTCATCAATCCATTTTGTAAGTCGCTGGATCATCGTACAGAACTGATAATAATTCAGTATGAGGAAATTACGGACACAGGGATGGTAGTGTAAACAAATTGCAAATATGCGCTTAATGGTTAGTGCACAACTGAAATTGGGATGAAGTCATACTGTCATTTAATTGTAGAGTAGACAACTTTATTTTACACACAAACTAACACTGGATTCTAAGATACTAAAATGGGGGGGTGGGGGGGAAGTGGAGACAATCAGAGCATGTAGGCTTTACATTTTGAATGATAAGCTGTTGTACAACAAATAGGTTGCAAATAAGTCAAGACAAACTGTTGAATCAATAGTCATAAACACAAGGTGGAGATGCATTAATTAAACAACCAAGTGAATACCTTCTGTGCCTGGGTGCTTGAGAACTCCCACTGGCACCATGACTGTGGGGGGTGGTGAGCTCAGGGCTCCAGAGGCCTGAGCTTGTTGCAGTGGTGGGATAGTAGAGCAATACTCGGCTGGATTGTTGGGGTTCGGGCTGGAAGCCGAGGCACTGAACATATTCTGCCAGGCTTGAGCTGTGGTAAGTAAATCGTGATAAAATCACATACGCAAAATCCAAGAAGAATGGAGTAGGAAAGTTCAACAACTTTAACAAATAATTCCCTTTACGCTCGTCACAAAACAAAATTGTGCACAGCAGGTTAGGCTTCATTTAACTATATATTGTAAACTCAAATGGCAAAACTAACAGTTTAATTCAGTTAGTTGGTAGCTTTCTTGCCTTTGTCATCAGAAGTGACAGGTTGGAGTCCTAAATTAACGACAGCTCATGTACGAGACTGATGCTATAGTTACGTTGGTATTTCTCCCTGTGTTTGGCAAAATCCTCCAGTTACATTTTTTATTTATCTCCTGGTTGTGTATGGGATATTGTTGTGCTGTGTACAAATCCACAGTCACTATACTGGACATTAAATCCTGTGGAGCTGTCAAGACTTTGACCCAATAAAGCAATTAAATCAATTGTGAGGATTACTGCGATAAGTTTACAGTCTTCATTTTGCAATCAATGTAAATTTATTTCTACATTATTGGCAACAATAGTTATTCTAAAGCTTATGCTATTGGATTCTTGAAATCTATTCAAGATGCAAGTTTCAAACACTAGACTTATTACTTTGTCATTGCCATTTAAGTCTGTCCTAAATATCAACTGTATTGAGCTTCTCAGTAAATGAGCTTACTAACAGCAGCAATGACATTTTCACTATCCCAGCGATAGGGATTTTACCGTCTTAATAACCCATCACATCTAATAGAAGTGTCATATTTGATAAATGTTGCTTGAAGGTAAAACAAAAAAAATATTTTAGATAAAAAAACTATTTCTCGTATCTAACATCTAACTGTTCATTCTTAAATGATTAAGTTTGATCACCAGAAACTACTCAATTGCAACCCTTGTTTTACCACACGTTTACCAACTACGTTGAGTGGCAGATTACATAAGGTTATAATAAAGCAACTCATCTTCATTGAATGAAAAGGACTTCTTCTGACAGTGACATTCAGTCCTGGTAAATCTACTCCATGCTGACTCAACAGCTAATCATAACATCCACTGAATCTTAATCCACACATTAAACTGCAGAAATTCTGAATGTCTGATAACTAGTAAATGGTATTCAAAATGAGAAATTCTGTATTTCATTAATCATCCAGGCATTTCCTTTTCAAAACGCAGATCCCATCAAAATTTTATGGTGGTGGATTATTTCAGTTAAAAGAATATTGCAAGCTAAAGCCTATATAGTCTAAATTTGCCTTTGGTTTTACTTACACAATTATAATATAATCACTTACAATTGATCAAACTACTTCCTTGCATTCACTATTCCATCTCAACTTGTATCCATCTGTGGATCAATCTTCATTGATTGCCGTGAAGGCAATGATTGTACTCCCAGATTATAATAGAGTACAAAGATTTAAAATGATCTTTTGTGCCATTTTTTCTCTATCAAGCTCATAATGTTCCATTGTAGACAAACAGGATACTGCCTATATTGGTGGACCTCTCGGCTACCCAAATCATCTTGAACAGAAATATTCATTCAGAATATCAATATCACTATTCACATCTGCATGTTAAATTGCTTAAAGGTTTACTCTACGCAGAAGGGCTCATCAAGCAAACATGTCAGCTTCACTTATTTGTACACTTACTTAAAGACTGGCTGATTCCAAGACAAGAACAGTACATGCATTTATCAGTAGAGGCACAAATGGCTCTAATAAACTGCCCTGTTTTGCTTTCATTCTGGGATTTAAACCAAATATCAACAACAACAACAAAAATTGCACTTATATAGCGGCTTTCATGTCGGGAGGACGTCCCAAAGCGCTGAATGTACACAAAACAAAAATCTCTCACAGTAGAATGCTAACTTTTAATGTTAATGCTCAAATCAAATTGAGCTAATATTTTGCAAGATATATTCGCACAAAAGTTAATACTAGATTCCAAAAGCTGGATTTAATATGCTACAATTGGTTAAACATCTGAGTAAGAGTACACTACCTCCACCCTAAATAGAATAGCACATGGTGAAAGACTATGGAGCAATACATTAAATGTTAAGTTAATTGCATATATAGGTACTGTATGTGGAAGTGATCGGAGATGCCATCCGGCCTGGAGGGTGTTATATAAATGCCAGTTGTTGTCGCAGTTGCTGACAGCATGCATAAGTGGCATGAGGTGAGTTTAGCTTGGATACTCTTAAGCCTGGTAAGGGGTCTCCGTGTGAAATACGAGGGGGACCAGACGGAAGACCACACGGTTAGATCCTGATAAACATTAATAACAAATTATATTTGTATAGCACCTCAGCACAAAGAACGATCACGTTAACTGACATGACAGTCACTAGCTGTGAAGGCCTATGCTAATTAGCACATCGCAGTCAGGACACTGCATCATTCCCACCATGGTTTAAGAGTCCCTCAATGTTTAATCACGAATATAAAACCGGCCACTCACCACTTGCAAGGACAGAATGACAGGTTACACACACTCGAGCCTCTTTCATGTCCATGTAGCTCAGCTTGCACTTCAGGCTGCAACATGCTGCACAGAAAACCTACATAAACAGATGTCAGCAGGTTAGACACATGGTGACATTTTATTTTATCATCAGATTTTTAGCTCCTTGTTCCAGCTTCGGTTTCCAGTTAAAAGCATGATCCTGCACAGACACGCGCACAGTCACACACACACACACGCACAGACACGAGCAAGCACAGGGCAATTGAAAGCCATACACAGCAAATTATCACGGTGTGACTATTCATTTATTACTACTACTACTCGTGTACTCCATTAAGTAAAATTGGGAGAAAATCTACTAAAATATTGACAAGGTGTCAGTTTTTAAGAACTGGGCTTGCAAAACATGTCTGCTTAATTTGTAAAAGCAAATTCAAACAATTTTGAGAATCTATTAAATCGTTTGCGGACCACAAACCAGGTGGCATATAGTGAGGTTTTTTTAAAAAAAAGACAAGCCCAACTCTTAAAATCATCTCTCAGTCTTCACTTAATAATGAACTAATTTATCCAATCTTTGTGAAGCTCAGCACCATGTTACTAGGTCTTGATGCCAAACTACAGTATTCATTCCTGTATAAAATTGAGTTATAGGAATGATTACTGTATTTAGTCTACTCACTTCACCCAAAAAAATATTTGTGAAGCACTTCATATTGCCTGCTTTAGCCACGCTACAGCTTAAAGTGGATTAGAAAATAGTACAAGGCTCTCTATAGTCCAGTTCCATAGTCACTCCATCATATAATGCTAGTAAATAAGCGTTAGCATATAAGCACTTTGAGACGTCGATAAGATGTGGAAACCGCTATATAAATGTAAGGATTATTATATTATTATTATAAATATTCACTATATTTATCAATGGAATAAATTCACCATAATATGTTGACATAAATTATGAGCAGGTGGTGGCAAAAATAAAAACATTGATCCAGTGACTTTCAAATTACTGTACTACAAAAACACTGCACACTGAACTGTGTCTACAATTTCCCTACAAGACACACACTTTGCACAGCATGGGGATCATATTCTCAAAGCACAGGCTTGGCGTTTGAAAGATTACAGAATAATTTAAGGAGAATCAATCTTCAATTGCTATTGACGAAGAGGCCACTGAATTTGTGCAAGTTCAAACTGTAGAAAAATCCATAGTTATACACTGCTTTATTTGTGGAGGACAATCCAGATACATAGACATACAGGATACAATAAGTCATTAGCAAATTCATTGTCATGTCATACCATTGACTAAAAACACTTACAGGAATGATTTTCAATTTAAGATCACACATAGAATATTGTGCATAGAGTGTTGGGCGCTCTACCTTCATGCACTGAAGGGCTCAGTGAGTCGAGGATTCCAGAACTTAAAACTCATAGAACTGAACACACCATATTAGAAAAACAGGTGTTGGGCATCAGCCACGATTCATGTCTTTAGAACAAGATGGATATAAGTAGGGTACTTAAGAGACTGTGAGAAAATAAGAGGTCAGGCGCATCAAATTAAAAAGCCTCAAGCGGGATTAGAAATGAGATGTTGTTGTAGAAATGAGATGTCTGCTTCCGCTCTCTCTTCCAACCTGCCCCCAATAACGTAATTGATGTTATATTTATTATCCCCTTTAAAAGGTAACTTGATAAGTACTGGAGGATTGTCGAAGAGGTGAACCCGAAGTGAATCTGAAGTGGACTCGGTAGGACACAATGCTTTCTATGTTGCTGGACAGGAAATGTCTGTGGTGCAGGAGGTTAGGTCGGCATTTAAGGATTGACAGACTAAGATCAACAAATATCCAACTGTACCCAACTATTTCTGTGCCACTAGGCTAGGGGAAGAAATATCCATGGAATAAAGGAAATAGGTTTAAACAGTGAGGAGTGAACAGTGCAGATTTTGCCCCACAGCATTTTGGATCGACAAGTGTTGCTTTGCAGAACCAGTCACAGAATGAAAACTGAGTGAGATGAAAGCCATCGTTGGTTGTGTTAGTATTGTGCAGAAAGCAGGCTGGAGTGTCTTTTCTTATTTCAGTCTGTATACAGTATTTGGAACCTAGAAATTTCAATCCGTTTTGCAATAAATAAACATTTCCTATAATCTGAAGCCTGATACAAAACCATTTTCATTTTAACATAATTTGATTATAATGCACGTATAGCAGCAACTATTTTGGAAGTAATAAATCTTTCTCTCTCACGGGAATATTTGCTATGGAAACTGAAGTTCAATTAATTAGGAAAGCGATTTATAAAAACAGGGGAGAAACTTTATTATATCAGTTTTGCTCATGAAGCTCTATGCAGAACATCTGAAGCCATCACATTTTCATAATTTCTCCCTTTCACTTTTAAATATTAATGTTTAACATTGAACATTCACTTCATGGCTGTTTAGGTGCTGTTCACTGCTGCCATGTTTGCCTATCAAACAGTAACTAAACTCAGTAAATACTCAGATTTTTTCATTCATACTGAAATGGAAAACTAAATGTTCAATATAGTACTGTTCATCTGAAGTGACACAGACCACCTACACACAATCCTGATCAAAGCAAATCCTAGCCATGGTGCTGATATATGCAAGCTGCTTCAAAATTTAAATTCTACTCTGAAATATAATTCTTTCAAATCTCTTTGGGTTAGCCACTCATTTCCTGACAATTTTTAATTTCATACCATTTTCAAAGCCGTGTTTGTAATTCAAATCAATTCTGAAGTTGCATTCAATTTAACATACGAAGCAAGCACACTGACTGCTCATTTACCCAGAACCTCAAAGGTTACACATGGCAGTGCATTGACATACGACTCAAATTCTACTCCACCAATTGATTGCTCCTCCTTAGCAATCTAGTCAGGTACACAAATCAAATGTATTTTCTTCTGAAACATTGACTGTATTGAGTGGGATACGAACAAATGAATGGCAATCTAAAAAAAATGACCAAGAAGCCAAAAACAAGTTGAGCAACATTAGAGTTTGGTGGTGGGTTTAAAGTGGGGGATACTATATGTTGTTAATATTTATCACAACAAACAAAGTGGTCTATTGTTAAAAGAGCAAGTATCAAACATGTATTCACCTGTATGTATATAGACTATTCACACCTTGAATCACGCTCTTCTGGAAATCAAAGATAAAGTACTTGTGACTTTAGAAGAGTTTTGAAAGCAAGAATGATTTGCCATCTAACAACTAATTCTGATGAAAGAATTATTGATTGGAATCTTTTTGAGTAAGTATGGTTACACAATTCAATCTCCCTTTGACTTTTTCTACATGTTGAACACTTGACCTTGTTAAAGAGAAACATCAAAATAGTTTTCTCTTTGATAGAACTCAATGAGATTACTGAGTATATGATTGTGAGCAAATTGATATTCCATCATTGTTGCTCAGAAATAATTTAATGTCACTAGTGTTAAAAGGAGCTTAAATCAACCAGGTGGAAGTGTTCGTGTACAAAGCAACCACTTCAGGATCACCTTTTAAATCAACATGTAAACATCCATCGACCCCAAACAATGTACTGTATATGCGTAAACCAAAGACAGTCAGAAAAGAGATACAAGTCAGTTACTGGTAAGGTTTCCAGGAAACACTTTAGTTGCTAGTCGCTATCTTAGTCTCACTATATCATACATACAATCTGGTCTTACTTTGAAGTATCTTGAAATTTAAAATCTAATGTCTTTTAACTGGAAATCAAGAATAAACTGGTGCTTTTGATATTTCAGAAAAACTGGCATCATCATTTATTTATTCCTAAAGAAAATGCACAAATTCCATAATTACTTTTTATAAATTCAAATCAATGTGCCAATTTGTTTTGCATTGCAACAACCTCTAGTATTGCCTACAATCACAGTTAGAATATAAATTTAAGAACTGTAACAATTGTTGGGAAAATTCACAGAGCACAGCTAATAGTGAATTCAATCGATTTAAAAAGGAAATTTTCCCCTCATGACTTCATGAACACTTATTACCCAAGGCTAATTATATCTGCTGCCCTATGTAGCGTACGCAAGTTTTACAAATACTGTACAGCTTTCATTTAGAAAATTATGAGTCACAAGCTATAGAACAAGAACAGTACATTTAAACAATAAGCATTAGGTGTCTGGTTGTGAATTCACCACCAGACACCTAAGCCCAGGTTTTTTTTGGTAAAAAAATAAGGATCAAATGTAACTCTGTGAAATTTGACTTGTGTTGCCATCAACTTACCCACGTTGTGCCAGTCAAAGCAAACAACAACAATAACAAAATTACACTTGTATAGCGCCTTTCACGTCATCAGGAGGTCGTCTAAAAGCAAAATTGATCAAGCTGAAAAAAGGCTACATTTTGCTGGGATAAACTTCATAGTAAAATGTTACACACGGCTGAGTCCACAAACACAACAGATTCATATTAATGTGCTGCTATACGCCAGCCATCCTCACAGAACACTCTCAGCAAGGTTGTTGAAGGAGAAATCAGCACTGACCTCCCAAGAGCGGAAAATTGCTGAAGCCATCGCTGTTGTTCTCAAACACAATTAATACTTAATTTACATGTGAAACGTTCAGTATTGATTTCAAACAACTTCAACAACATGCTAGCTTTTCAGAACAATGTTATTTATATAACCCCTGCTAAATCCATGCAATCAGTTAAAAGCTAGTTTTAAAAATACTGGTAATTGTCACATCACATGCTCAGAGAGTAGTACCACTCAAATCATTTAGCACCTGCACTATTTGAATAATCAATGATTCAATAAATCACCCAAAAGAGATTTGTTAAATCAATGCATAAATTTGCAATAATCTCAATTCATTGCAGCTATTATTAGTTTTCAAATTCAACTTTTTTTTTATTAACCATGCAAGGACTCAACCAGTTGTCATGTTTAGATTGACCTTCAAGAATGGCAACTCACCTTTCCACAAGCTCTACAGTGATGACGCCTCTTTGTGAATGTAAACTTGGCCTCACACTTCATGCAGGTTGGAGCCTGGGAATCTGGTACCCATACAGGAGCGACATCGCCCAGAGTGGTAAATGGCTTTTGAAGAGATCCTGAAAACTGTTCAGCTCGCAGGTCATTATCTGGGCTTTCAGGTCCCACAGTGTAACCTGAGCTTACATCTTTGGGAGCTCCATCATAACACACACTCAACTCATCGCCTTTGTTACTGCACTCAGGTACCAAAACACCCCCCCTTGTAGCATCCAGTGAAAAATCCTCAAGGCCGGGTTTACTGGGAAAACCTACATTGCTGTTTTTTGCATTGTTTACGCTGTTGATTGAGCCCAAGTCATTCAGCAGTTGGTTAGTCAAAGGTTTAGGAATCTGAAGTTTCAGGTTTAAAGGTTGTTTGGGTCGAGCGCCTCCAAATGGAATACTGACAGGCTGTGCATTATTTAGCGATAGCAGCGCCGCATCGCCTGGTGAGCAACAGCCTGCAGAGGACAAGTTAGGTGTATTAAAGTAATTGTCCTTCAACTGATCAGCAATGTCTGTAGCCATACTTAATCTGGTCAAATCATCAGCCACTCCTGCTTCCATTGCATCAATTCCCCTATGCTGAATGTAGTTGTAATTTTCTGACTTGCTTTCCTCAATCTCCTTCTCTTCAGTGACTGAATCCTCCTTTAAGGGCAATAATTTTGAAACACAGGCTGGGGTTGAACTTGAGCTGGGTACAGAATCTAACACGTCACACGAAGAGCAGGCTGCTGACACCTGACCCTTCACATCAACACTTGAGGTATCTGATTGCACAATCCAATCTGCACAAGGAGCCAAGCATTCATCTGCTGGTTTGGTCAGGTCTAAAACTACCTCACCACCCGATAAACCTTTTATTGTTTGACAATCACTTTGCCCTGAATGCTGGTTTAGCTCATCATCAAGCACTGCTTTAGACTGGAGAGATGGTATTTTATTTGTGTGAAGACACATCTCAGTGGTGCAGCTCTTGACCGGCACTGTAGAGTTGTCTTCAACAGTATTTTGGCAAACCATCAATTCATTGCTTATGCTTACTGTACCAATATCAAGTTTTAAATGGGGACTATCACCATCTCCACAATTACCATTACCTGATGAGTTACATTGTACCTCAATCAGGTTTGGCTCACTTGCA
Source organism: Hydrolagus colliei (assembly GCA_035084275.1). Classification (NCBI taxonomy): domain Eukaryota; kingdom Metazoa; phylum Chordata; class Chondrichthyes; order Chimaeriformes; family Chimaeridae; genus Hydrolagus; species Hydrolagus colliei. The sequence goes on from JAYJKW010000135.1 coordinate 38,093, forward strand.
ATACAAAGGGATTCTGAATATTCAGACAGTTGTTTCTGAGATGTCATATTTACTGACTGTAGTTCAGTAAAGTTGTCTGTAACATCCAGACAACTAGGATTGTTTGTGTTCCTTATTTGTAGCTCAGGCCTTGGGGGAATGTGAAGTATGTCTTGGTTAGTTTCAAATTCATCTGGTTCACATCCACTTTTAACAATGGTATCATTCTCAGTTTGAGTTACGGACTCATCTTCCAGTTTTGTAACAGAATCATTTGCTTCAGTTTTTCTGGAGAATGAATCACTTGTTTCACCTACGTCAGCAGCAGTATCCGATCCAGACACCAGGTTTGGCTCACGCATTACTAATACGTCCTCTGCAACCTTGCAAGAATCTTCTGAAGCCAGAGATGAATTTTCCAAACTGGAACAGTTCTTTAAACTCTCAAGTGAAGATTTTGCAGACACATCTGTACAGAGTGCATTTGTTGGCTCAGCACTTTCAATTGTTACCGTCTTCTTGGTTTGCCTATTCACACTTGGACATAGCTGGCCACTTTGTCCATTCATATTCTCTACCAAAACGTGGTCAGCATTCAGTACATTTTGGCTGTTTGGATTGTCCCGCTGCAATAGATCAGCACATTGTAGTACTTTGTCAGAATTCTGCACAGTTAACCCAAAGGTACCAGAATCATTTGTACCCTCAGAAAAAACAACCTCATTTTCACCAGCAAACGTCTCTGGCAATTCAACAGAATTAAGCCAATGTTCACAATTATTATTCTTAGTGGTAGTACAAACATCAGAAACAGACTGGTCACTGATCCACTGCACTACACCAGGCCCTGGAGTTTCTTCACCATCATTTCCATTCAAACAGTGATCCCCTCCTCCAATCACCACAATCTCAGACTGAGATGAAGAGCAGCATTTCAGCTTGGTTTGTGTCTCACTGGGAAAACCTTCATCATTCACATTGGACAAGGCTGGATTCAATGACAGCAAATGAGAAGGTGGATCCAAAATCTGATTCCATTTTGCATCAAACACACTGGGAGACTCTGTCTCATCTGGAAAAAGAAAATCCAGATTAGAAAAATGCAAATGTAAAGATGTAAACTCAGGGAACACTTCTGTTGGCAGTACCCTCAAAATTAATACCTCTAATCAGGTATAGCATATAGTTATATATAAAAAACTTCAGAAACATTTCTGATCAATAACTATGGATGGGATACATCAACTGATTCAGAACACTTCTCTGGAGCAGAAAACCACTGCATGTTCCAATACAGGTTTGAGCATTAACCACAATGAAACACCAGTTTACAGGTTCAAGTAACATCTAATGTGATTTGACTGTACTTACATTCAATTGACATACAGAAACTGCTTAATTTTACAGAATACACAAACTTCCAATTCTACTATTCTCAATACACACTAGATTTATACTTTTAAAAAATATATATTTTAGATTGGAAAAGAAACCCACTTAAACGAGTTGTTACCTGCCCCTTATGGACAGGTCCAGGCCTACAGGCTCGCAAGCCTACAAGGAGAACAATCTGTCTGTTCTGCCTACTTTCAGAGATAAAGAATGATTACTTGGTTCCTGAATGCCAAGTACACGTGAAATTACTCTCCTGAAAGTCATCATCAAAAAAGGAAGAAATACATAAGCAGTTCAGGTTTTATCCTCCCAAGGGCATAGAGATTTTACACACAAAATAACTACAATATCCAAGACCCAGTAGCTGCCATAGGGATATAAAATATTTTTCGTTCACTGCCAGTTTGCTGAGGTACATATACAGATGTATAATTTACCTATAATATACAAGCCCGCCACAATACGATTTTCTTCATTGATGAAATGCAGGCAAAAATGAAGTGGGAAAACACAGGGGGGAAAAAAACTGAAGAAATCAACTCACCCTCATTCTGCTCAAATTCATCCAATACCTTGTCCAGGTTAAATGCCTCAGCCTGGAAATAGTTCTCCATTTGTTACTAAGCACTGACTTTTGCAATGCCCTCAGTGTGCCTGAACCTGTCGAAACATAATGAGTCAAATATCAACCAGTCATTATTTCCATCAATGGTTGTCAAAAGTTTGGATTTGTAAACCTTTGCCAGTGGAAAGCAGTTGCACAATTATTTAGCTTTTCTTGTTCTCTGTACACAAGCACCAAAATCTGAGCATTTATATACAGACTCACTTTAAAATAACACTTTGTATTCATATTTAAACAGATTTCATCCCACCATTGGCTGTCACATTTGGGTCAGAACCATTAGAAATGTGCTAAGACCTACCCATCCATTTAATTTCTGTTCATGAACTGCAAAAGAATTATCCAATAGGCATTAATCTGAAGTGATTCCTTTTGATCATACCACATCTTTTAATATTACTGAAGTATTGTTAAACTTAATCTTCTGAGTTGCTTCCATCTCCAGAGGAAAACTAGTCATATTATAAAAATTAACTCAAAGTGAAGCAAATCCAGGTGGCAGTTGACTCCCCAAAAGTCTTGCAATAGTTCCAATAGAACTCTGAATAGTGAACAACCTTCCACTATGGTTTTCTCAAGTTATTTGAACTATGAATGCAGCTGGCTATCCTGAGGTTCCACGCCCAAATTTTTTATTGGCATCCTTACAGATGAGACTCTACATCACATGTGTAGTTTTTGAAAGGCACAAAATACAGTGCCAATATAAGATCAGGAATGTTTTAGACAAAACAAGTATAAAAGGAATATCTGAAAATTAGGATACTAGAAAAAACAGAAAATGTTTTCAATATTCAACCCTAATTCTTGAAGAATTGTACTCATTTAATGTGGGCAAAAGATCAGTGCCATACACCAGCAAAATAAAAGTCAAATTTTGTGTAACTCTGCTAAGTCTGTAGTCACAAGAGCAACTCATTCTGATTCCTCCCCCTCCATAGAGAGAGATCAATGTCTCCATACACACCCTCTTGCCTCCTCCATTACAGGACAATCAAAAACAACAATAAAATTACATTTATAGGGTGCCTTTCACATCAGCATCTTATGGTCCTTCACAACATCCAGTTGCAGCAATCAAGCAAAAAATTAATTGCAATCTTTTAAATGGGAAGAAACCATTTTAAGGCTTAATTACACCCAAAATATCTTCTTTCTAAATCTTAAAATGTAACTTTCAAAAAATTGCTTTTAGAATAATAATCCTTGTATTTGATATCGTGCTTTACAAGTCTTCTTAGATGTCTCAAAGCACTTTACAGAATATACTGTAAATTTTCACAGAAAACCTACTGGATTGGGTTTTATAGAAAGTCATTTTCCAATTAACCTACTTCTAGATAATTTACTCAAGTGCAAATTCATTAACACATAACCCCTAATGACTTCACACGAATGATGAAACTCCAATTTTTACAATAATTCAAAAGATAAAATGTTGATAAGAGAAAGTGTTGACACTCTCTGAGCTGATATTACTGTAGTGATATAGTAACACATTTGTACAATACCAATGCTTTAGAAATCTTATTGCCAATTCAGCAGTTTTACCTACCTGTTCACACATGAAACCTAACATTGTGCCCATACCTGCTTCGCTCAATCTCAAAGAATAATTGGTTCTCAGCAATTATGCAATTTCCCAGTGTATTAGATAAATATATATTAAGCAAGTCTCAATTGGTTCTAAATGTATTACACAGTAAAAAGGACTAACTATCCCTTAAATATTAAAGGTGGGAGTTGGAGGTGGGCAGAACGACCCCTGGATTTGAGTTCCGAAAAGCACGGGTAGAATGAAAGCTCTCGTGTGGAATGTTAACACATTTCATTAGCGGTCACAGCCTATTTTTTTTTACATTATGTCAAATAGTTTGTGCAGCAGAATTAAATTGGCCAATGAGGATATCTATATAAATCTTCACACAAGTCCCATGAGTTTCTTTGTTGAAACGACAGTCGATAGTTGTAACCGATAGTGAGGATTACAATTTGCTTTAGTACACTCCAAACATCGTAAAAACATAAAGCTGTGTTCAACTATTTAATAATCCAGGATACCGTTTTCTTAAATCAGCAATCTCTAAAATCTGGATCAATTCTGACATGGCCAGACAAACAATTTAAGACTGCCTTAATTCAATTGTTTTTTATTTAAAACATATTCAAGGCAGTGGCAATGATGGCTCTTCCCCAGGGCTTTGTAAAAGGTCCCAGACCTCAGCGTAAATGCCTAGGGGAGAGGACAATAAGGGCAAGGCATTTCCTCTGCTGGATGGAGGAAGTCAGGAGGTGATTCACTTGTTCACTGAAAGCATTGCAAACATCTGGTAACCAACTGGCAATCTGCCAGGCTACTCAGGTACAAAAACACAAAGGACAAAAAAAAACTGCTAATTGGTTGAAACTTTTTTTTAAAAGCAAATCTTCCTGAATTTAGTCGTTTAAGTTTTGATCACAAACTACAAGAAATTTGTAATTTTAAAAAAAGATGATAAGCCAAACATTCAAATCAAGTCAAAATACATTTACAGCATAAGAGGGTAATCAACTCCCAATCTGCCCTTTAAATATTAGTCCGGCCAATTTTATTTCACTACAAAGATAACTGGTGATGATACATATTAAAAACCGCAAATTCTGTTAGTGACTAAGTGGAAGTCTGATACGGATGGTAATGAGATGAGTAATCCGTCTACAGTGCAACTTCTGATCATCAGGACAACCACAAAATTACATTTATAGAATGCCTTTTACGTCAAGAGGACTTCCTAGGACCGCTGTGGTGGGCTTACTACCATGTCTGTGCAGTATAGGCTGCCTCCCCGATCCAGAGCATCTTGTCGTAGGGCCATTGCTGGTAAAGCCTCAGCATCTTATACTAAGCCATACAATTTGTATTCACAGTTCTCCACAAGGTGATGTAATTTCAAATGTCCCATCATGGGCAGCTGCCAAATGATGCAATGCACTGTCCTGCAAATAAAGTGTTTTATTTCCTTAGCAATTAGTGAAACTTTGACACTGGAAGTGATCTTTCAGGATAAATTTTTCTCTCCTTCTCTGAAATGTCGTGCACACGAGAAATTCCTAATTGAACTAACAGGCATTACAAAACTAAAATCAGATGAACTGCATCAGCTACCAAGAATCTTTATGGAATGACAGATGCTTTTAATTTTGTTTTCATGTGTGAAAGCAGAGGCTTTTCACATTACAGCTCCAAATTGCCTCCGCTACTTTCAATATTGAAGCACAATTTTGGTGCAAAGGAACTGCAGATCGGATTATTGAAGCTTTTTCAGAGTGAACAGCAGATTGTCACAACTAGAGAGAAGACAAGATAACGAGAATTCCACACATTCAGTCTACTACAATCAAGTTCATCAATCCCCCAAAAGTACTGTCATCTTTTAAGAATGAAATGTGCATAATGAACCTTGTAAACACATCACAAAAAACTAGTGTAGATTAGAAAATAAAGTACCCAAAACTTATGGGATTATTGAAATGTTGACTCATTCTATTAAATTGATTAACCAAGTTCAATAACATTGTTGCACACATTAAAAATATTAGGACAGATTTCAACATCTATAGAAATTATACAGAGGGTGAAATCTTGCTGAAGATCAGCAGACAAGTCTATAATCAAAGTAACAAATTGCTAGAATATTAACCTTTCATGTTTAACATATTAACTGATTAACATTGGGCAAGTTTCCTTACCCCACACACATGGTAATAATGCCTCAAGAAAAACAACCAATAACAATCCACAACTGTTTGTGAGACAGCTGTGCGCAATTTGCTACCGCGTTTCGTACAAAAAAAGTCGTACTTTACAGTTTATCCTGTGAAACGTTTTGAGAAGCCTAAAAGCGCTAAATCAAATGCAAGGGTGATTATTATTATTAGATTCCTCTCCAAGTCTCACTGGATTCAACCAGCAATGATTAAAAAAGTAACATTAAACCTACACGATACCCAGAATCCCACCAAAAATACAATCAGGAAACATCACCAGTCATCAGGATTAGAAACATCAGCCAAATAATGATAAATTTAATGAACGAGACGTTTTGTGTGGCAGCATCAACAAGCAGATTACTCCCATGAAGCACTTCCAGGTAAGATGTTGTGATAGGGGTTAACATATTAAGTGGAGTCCAAAAGCCTACAATATGGAAAGACACAACATTTCTCCATCTCTTTGCCACATTGACACACACCCAAGAAGCTGGTTCAAACCAGCAAAACCTGAAGGCATATTGCCGAACTGTCTACGTAACAGATAATGACGCACGAGAGGGTGTTTTACCAACATAATTACAAGATAAAAACGTACTGAAACCTGCAAGGATTTCAGATTATAGATGAGCATCTAAAATAGCCACTTGGTATGGAAAAAAATATAAAAGCACGTAAGTAAATTCAAGATCTGTATTACATACTCGCTTGCTGTGTTCGATACTGATCACCTTATCTTGAGAAGCATTCTCAATCGCTGACTCAGATAGCCTGGGGAGACTTAGGCAACAGACCAGAGAATAGTACAGGAAACCTCCAGCCTGTCACAAAGTGCCATTCTGGAGCTCTGGAGGCAAGTTACATCTCAAACTGAAGTGAACAGGGAAAGTGGTGATGGTCCCTCAGTTGATGGAAAACATGTGATATCCAGTGTAGCTATGGATCAAAGCACCATAACAAAAGTAAAAAGCATTCAACGTTTCACTGACAAACTAAGACAGATTCAAAACAAAAATACAAAACCTTGCATTGATATAGCTCCCTTGATGCAAGGTACTCATTCTACCATCTGAAACATCTGATGACATTATGAAACATGCACAAAAAGAACAAAAAGATAACCGCAGGCATTGGAAAAAGGAACAGATCACTCAGTTAGGCTCACACACAAAGTGTGATATGGGAAAAATCTGATATTTCTTAACCTAGGAAAGATCAATCATCCCAATCTGAAAGGTTCACCACCCATAAATGAGCTGGGAATAAACAAAAAGAAAACCCAGAATGAGAGGACATGTACCTAGTGGAGCAGCGACCATCTGTTAGCATTATGTAAACTCTGTTCAAACCCCATAAAGTTAAGTTTTATAAGCATTTAAAACCTATTGAAACCAGAAGGGTCAAAATAATAATGTGAAATGTGATTCTGACAATTTCACAGTTTTTATAATTAATGCGTTACCTAGCAAAACTGCTGTTAAAATGATGGCAACTTCAAACCTTCTCACAATCAATGTGTCAGCAGGTAGGGTCTTGGCATCAGGATAACTGGCCAACAGTCGATCAGATTTTAAGAAAACTAGTTAGAAAGTAACTATCAAAGAATTTGGTTTACTCTTTTTTTTAAAAAAAGAATTGCTAGTTAGAATTGTTACAGCAACAGAAGGAAGCTTTACCTGTGTCAGCTCTCTGAAGGATTATCCGTTCAGCCCCAATCTCCATAAATCGGAAGTACGGAAAGAGGCAAAGAAATCAAAGTACTGTATAATATAAATTTCAAAAATGTCCATTATAATCAGAAGATCTCAAAACTTGCTTATACATCAAATTGCCCTGGACTCTGTATTTCTATAGATGCAGCAATCGTCTCAGTGAAACATGACATTCCACGCGAGGGACGTCACAATTACATGTTACTGACATCTATTTTCACAGACCCCCCATTCATGACCCAACAATTACAGTTCTACATCTCTTCAGCAGCAACGCTAAGGCTTAAAAAGTATAATAAGGGACAACTAGTTATTCCCTTTTAACACTTAGGAATCAGTAATAAAGCATTTAAATAAACACTCCAATAATACACAAACCATGTATTTTGAAAGCTTAATATTAACCCTTAATGAGCTACAAAGTTCACTCAGCACAAGGGCTCAAGAGGACAGGTGACAAAAGCATTCTTTCATATTAATGGGGGACCTGTGAACACCATTTTCAGGGCACACAAACACATTGTGAGTGTCGGCAATTTTACTACGAAACCTTTGGAGTATGTTGGGTACCCGATTACCCGTTTTAACTCAACATTCACCCTAAAACAAATGCGGTCACTGTGGCCTGCACTGACCCGGATCAAACTCTGTACCCAAATCTCACCAGTTCTGCCCACCCATCACCAAACAGATCGACTTTGTTCACACTCTTGTCAAATCACTTAATTCCATGGCACCTCCCTACCTCTCCGACCACCTCACTCCCCAAGCCATCCCCCGGCACCTCCACTTGACTGGCCCCGGCCTCCTGCTCACCCCCGGAGGTCGCGTTTTTAGCCACTATGACCCCAGACCCTGGAACACTACTTCAGTCCCTCCTCCTTGTCCCTCTCTCCCCTCCTCAAGCCACTGTTAAGCACTCTGAGATGCTACTCGGTATGCAGGCCACTGTTAGTGACTATGAAATATATCAACCTTGAATCCTTTACCACACTCCAACACAATTAATGGAGCTATAGTGGTCAGTTCACTTTAAGAGGAGCTCGTGTAACATGACATCAAGTTACAGTAAAAGGCTATTTATCCATGACCCAATCAACCCTAACTTCCATATAACTGGCACCTCAAAAACAAATCTGCATTCGATTAACCGGAATTTATCCAGAAAAATGCATTATTATTATTATTTATTTATTTATTGATTGATTGTGTTTTCGGCCGAATATCCGGCCCGCACTTTAAACGGCATTGGCCAGGTCCCAAGGTGCTGGATGAACGGGCGTTCACTGTACCTTGTTCAGCACTGTACTTGTTCTTTATGAGCAAGTGCTTATAATTCATGTGCAAAGAACAAGGATGCTTTCAAGATAGCTCAAATTACAACAGCAACGCCCAACAGAAACAGGAACATCATGTAGGTTACGTGTACGTGAAAGGCGCTATATTGTACAAGCGTAATTTCGTCCTTATTATGTACAGTTGCTTTTGAACTTAAAATATAGTTCGTTTCTTTTTCATTTGAAACTTTCCTTCAAAACACAGGGCATATTAATGACAAGTATACATCGATGACCAGAAGAACATGCAAAGCAAATCCAGTCACACCTCAGCGATACATTTCCAGCATGACACAGGGGTCTTTCATACAGCAAAAACTGTCTTAGTTCTGAGGAAGAATCGAGGTGAAGCCAACAAAGGAGTGACATTAAAACCTGTTGGGACCAGCTGCAGAAAAATGCATCAAAAACTAACACTGAATTTAAATCAGCAAATCCTCCCACAGAGTGAATAACCAATCCTCGAGGCTTGGCTACACACAATACATTGAAATTGCCTTCATTTGTTTTTAAATAGCTAATGTGAAGGTAATTAGTAAATCTTTGAATGCCTTTGTTTGTGAGAATGGCGTTGGTAGAGAACCATTTTGTTGAAATAAATAGTTTCCTGATAATCCAAAAGTGATATCCCAGTCACACACAGACATGCAAAAGCTTCCTATACTCATTCCATCTGAGCCATATGCAGAACACATCACTGACCAGAATAGAATTCATTCTGCAACAATTGCAGAATTGCTTCATAAGTCTTTTTTTTTAAAAAAACGGGTACTCCCTGGGACGGGTAAAAGGGGTCTTTAAGCTTTTAACCTTCAATCCCTAATTCGTTTGAACATTTTTGCTAAATTATTGGTGCTGAGGATATCAGAAAAACTGGTAAAGCACTCGCCTGTGCTCCATAATACCAACCATCAGCAGCAACTCATTAACCCAAATCGCTTAAGCAATTTGTCAACTTTGTCAATCTCGCCCACAAATATGCAGCAAATTCACTTGACAGTATATTCTGTCAAGCGCTTTGAAACATCTAGAAGTCATGAAAAGCGCGATATCAAATGCAAGGATTATTATTATTTTATCGTATTAACTATGTGGATATTAGCAGATTTTCAGCTCAGCAAAAAACAACAATAAAAAGACGGCTAAGTTAGAATTTTCTGCAACCTCTGAAACAAGAATGCAGCAACACAGCAGGACAGTGTGATGGTGCACTGCACCACTGATCAGTACTACAGTAACTCTCCAGTCATTCACCCCCATGGTAAGATTCTAATCTCAGGTATGCACTAATCCCAAAAAGAGACAATAGACAAACATCAGCAAGATTACATTTGTACAGCGGACAACAAAATTATACTTCCAGAGTGCCTTCCATGTCGAGGGGAACGTCCCAAGGCGCTCAACAATCAGGACCCGAGCAGGGGAGAGGGGCAGGGTAGGGGGGGTGGGGGCAGGACAGAGATAGGAGGGAAGGGAAAGAGTTGGGAGCGGAGGGAGAGAGTTAGGAGGGCAGCAGAAGGCATGATCGAAGAGGAGGGTCTTGAGATCAGCCTTGAAAGAGGCGAGGGAGGGAGCGAGGCGAAGGGACTGTGGGATGATGTTCCAGAGTGTGGGTGCAGAGGCTGACGGATGGGTGACATGGAGCAGACCGGAGCCCGTAGAACCGTGGGGGGGTAGGGGGGCAGGTTCATATGGAGACAGCAGGTCGGAGATATAGGGCTCCACACGCCTAATAATAATCCCTCAAAAAAATAATGCTTATTTCAATCCACGACTGTTTGTGGGGACGGTGCTGTGCGCAATTGGCTGCCGCGTTTCACCCACAAATATACAGTCACTTCACTTTGCAGTATATTCTGTGAAGCGCTCAGACATCTAGAAGACGTGAAAAGCCTTATATCAAATGCATGGATTATTATAATAACCCCCCCACCCCCACTCACACACACACCCATAATTGAAGCACTCTATATTGCACGCATAACATATATCCAACAAGCAATTGAATAAAAACATTCAGTGCCAGAATTCCTCTGTACAAATGAAAAAAAAGTCCCATAGATAGGCAGTGTACTTTAAACCTCTGAATGATGTGAAAGGCTCTTAGTCTATACAAATGTAAGTTATTGTTGTTGTTTGAACACAGAGTCATCAAGCTCTGCTTTTATAGTTTGATATAAGAAGCCTCTCAACTATTGTACAGTTTTGCTTACTGACCTCAATCTTCTGTTATCTCAATCTTGGCTTACAACTCTTTGGGGAGAATTGTAAACAAGTTATGGTGGCGATCACAGAAATACCAAAAGGTGTTTCACACTTAAGTTACGACAAACTATTTGGTTGTGCACTCAGGTATCCCACAATATTGATAGTACTGTAATAAATCGAATGGTGATTCATACTCCAGATGCTGCAATTGGATGCTGCGTTTCTCCCACAAATATACAGTCAATTCACTTTACAGTATCAAAAACAAACGTTGCTGGGGAAACTCAGCAGGTCAAGCAGCATCCATGGAGAAAGGAAAAAGAGTCAGCGTTTCGGGTCTAGAACCCTTCGTCAGAACAAGCCCCAGTTCTGATGAAGGGTTGTAGCCCCGAAACGTTGACTCTTTTTCCTTTCTCCATGGATGCTGCTTGACCTGTTGAGTTTCCCCAGCAACTTTTGTTTGTGATTCAGATTCCCAGCATCTGTAGTATTTTGTGTTTTGTTCACTTTACAGTTTATTTTGTGAAGCATTTTGTGGCGTCTAGACGCCATGAAAAGCGGTATATCAAATGCAAAAATTCTTATTATTAAATATGTAAACTTATTTAAACATATGTTGCACCGTCACCTTCCCCACCCCACCCCCAGCTCAGCCTCGGGCTCCGCTATTGTGAAGCGCTCTGAGACACCGTCTGGAGTGGGGGGTGCTATATAAATCCAAGTTGTTGCTGTTGTATTTAAACTGTTCAGCCACCCAAGAGTCAAATTTGTATTCGGGAATCTCCTAACAAATTTCTTGATACAAAACAGCACAAATTCCTTTAAAAGTCCCAACAGTATAAACAGCAGAGTCCTGAAGAAGGTTTGTAAAGGTTAAGCTACCACAAGCTTTGAATCATATGTCACTGAGTCAAGAAATGAAGAAATCATTAGCAATGATGACATGTCCAGCATGGAGTAATGGTACAATACATCTCCCATTCAATGCCAAGGACAGAAACACCCATCTAAAACCTGACATTATAGTTCTAAATCTGACTTAAGAGAACAGTGCCGAGTACTGACTTAGAGGACAAGTGCTTCCCACAATAATGAGGGAAGAATGTAATTGAAGTCAGGAGACTTTCAATCTCACACACATGCAGACACGTAACTTGCAAGCGGTATTGCAAGCACCAAGATTGGGGGGGGAACAGATTGGGGGGGAAAGAAGCGTTTACAATTTACGGCCTTACTTGGCTCTATTTTGCTTTTACTCATTCATCATATCATAGTAGCTCTATCATTGAAACTGCAATTCAATAGGTCACCTGAATGTGCATGCCAAAATGAAAGGTGTGAATCTGCCAGAGTCAAGAAGGAATGACAAGAGTGAATACAAGAAAGGCTCCAAATGGGAGTGGAATTTACTGAATCCTTACAACAGGCAGACTTGTACCAACTGAGAGATTTATAATTAAGTTTGCGGTTTGTAGTGACCAGAAATTTACAACATATTTAAATATTCTGGAAAAACGCTGAGAAAGGTTTATTGAAGGTCACTTTAAAAAAAAACTAAACTATTTGAATACCACATGTATGAAACATTCCAAATAGTATAGCTGAATACAGTATACCGTTGTTCAATGTTGTGTGACATCCTTCCTCAAGTTCAATGCAGATAAAAAGGCACAAATATTCAATAGAATCACATCCTGCAGTATAAAAACATGTGCACTATTTAAACGGTTAATATTTGAAATCAAATGAGACTTCAATTAAGTTTCCATCAATGCATATTTCTGCGTCTTTGAATTCCCTGTGCAAGAAAGGGATGCAGTATATGCTTGGGAGCAACAAGACAGGATAGCTTACACTGGTAACTCAATCCAAGTACAGCAGTTCATTTTTAAGTACAATGGAACCTCAACACCACAATCTTCTGTTTCTGAACTACATGCCTCACCCATTTAGAATTTTTCACATACTGATCCGAGATAGCTACTACAAAAAGAAATCCTCTTTCAAATGCGTGGGACACGAGAACGATTAAACCTCATGTTGCACAGAACCTCGGAACCTAAGCAAAATTGCCAGGTGTAAGCCTGACCCAGTTGGTAGCACTCCCTGAATCAGAAGGTTGTGGGTTCAAGCCTCATCTGGACTTTGAGCTTACAGTCTAGGTTGACACTCCATTGGGAGTGCGCACAGCATGCTACATTGTTAGAGATGTCCTCTTTCAGGTGAAAGATTAAAACTGAGGTCCCATCGCAGCCCATTAAGGATCCCACTACGCTATTCAAAAAGAGATGGGAGTTTTTCCTGGTGTCCCGGACACCGTATCTCTCAGATAAAAGTGTTTATTCACTTTTGTGGCTGTTGGCAAGACATTGCTGTGCACAAATTAGCTGTCGCATTCACCGACAAAATAGTCATTATACTTGACAGTAAATCCAGTGAAACGCTTTTGAGACCTCAGCCCAACATGAAAAGCGATGAAATGCAAGCACTATTATTATGGTCGCTAGTCTTGTACAATTTGGGAAGTACATAATTAAGGTTGTACTCAATTAAAATGAAATGAACTAATCTGAAACCATCAGATATTTATCTGCAATAAAAATTGTTTTTAAGAACATCATTCAGTCAACAGCTTTATCTGTTACTGTTAATAATAAGACACCACAAAATCAGTGCAATTCAATCCGTGTCAAATATAGGTACAGGATAAAAACAGCTAGAAGTAGTAAAAGCTTCAGTCTAAAGAATAATTACATTTATATATCACCTTTCATGGCAGAACAATAACTTGCATTTATATAATAATAATCCTTGCATTTGAAACAGCACTTTTCATGTCTTCTAGATGTCTCAAAGCACTTCACAGAATACACTGTAACGTGAACTGACTATATTTGTGGGCGAAATGCAGCAGCCAATTATACACAGCAGCGTCCCCACAAACAGTCATGGATTGAGTGACCAAATTGTTCTTATTTATTTTTTATGGGGTTATTATTTTGAGGGATAGATCATGCAGGGTACTGAGTGTGAACAGCTAGTAGTGGTGAAACTGTGATGCGAGACTAGTACAGCCAAAGAGGAAGGTCTTCAGGTGTGATGTGGAAATGAGAACAGCCCCCAAACATTTCACACAGTTGAACAGAGACCCCCATAGGTGGGAAACGCTCAGGTGCTGAACACGAAAGCAACAGGATTGGATTGCATGAGTCATGGTCGTATGGTACAGCGACGCCACAGAGAATCTTGAATTGAAAGTGAGTTAAAAGATCTTGGGTTTGATACAATGGGACTGGGAGCCAGTGGAGCAGAGCGCGGGCGGTGATGAGGGGGCTCCCAAAGAGACAGACTGCAATGTTCTGTACAGTCTGCACCTGATGTGGGGGAGACCCAGTGAGTCCAGCAGGTAGGAGAGCACAGGAGTGAAACACCTGAAGGTACAACAATAAGTGCAATTTCCACAAGAATCTGAAAAACAGGTTAGATAGGGTGAAAGCTGAGGCACAAGCAGAACTGCTGCTGTATTGTAGGAAACTGAAGTGACTACAAATTATAGAACTGGCTTCCAGCCAACCTTCAAGTTATGCATTAACTACCAGCAGTAATTTCAATTCTAACATTTGGCTCATAACAAAACCAGAAAGGGACTTTGTACATCCACCCCCATCTAAAACCTTTTAAAAGATATGGGCTGAGCCAAATACCCCAAACAGCTGCCTGTCCAGTACCCATAACACTGTCCTGGCCAACAATCCCCCAAATCAAACTGGCCACATCTGGGGTGTTTATGGGACAGTACTATGTGGAATTGGCTGCTCATGTCATCCACAAAACAAAGTCAATCCACTTTACAGTATATCCCGTGAAGCACTTTCAGACATCTCAACCACACAATTACAGCAAAATTACATTTGTATAGCACCTTTCACATTGGGAGGACATCCCAGGGATTTGTGTGTGTGTGGATCAAACCCACAACCTCGGCGTTATCAGCACCAAACACTAACCAACTGAGCTAACCAGCCAGTGAGTCTCAACAGCAAGGATTATAATTACTGCTTTGAACATCCAATCCTTGTCTTGTAAAACACTACAATACCTGCACAATTTTATTAAAGGTATTGTCAGCCGTTGCAAAATGTAACTTTACCAAAATTAGAAGTATATAGAGTTTCACATCTTCCGGGTCTCGTTTTTACAAAATACTGTACAACTATTCTTCCAACTCTCTTCATGATGGGTTTGCAATTAGTCTTGGATTTCCACTAAACCAACTGTTAGCGATGATCTACCTTGGCAAATTGTGCACAAATAACACAAATCAAATGTTGTAATAGATTGTTTTAAAAACCTAATTACCCAAGGTACCCATTTTGGAAAATGCAATTTTACTAGTCAACTGAACCACCTCATTCATCAAGGTAATGGAACCCTGTAGCTCAGTGGTTAAAGAGCACTCGCCTTACAAGCGAGACCTGGGTTCAATCCCAGGCAGGGCGAAACTTTGGGCAAGTTTTCCTGACTCCACAAGCCCAATAATAATCCCTCAAAAAAATTGTCAATTCGACTGTTTGTGGGACACTGCTGTGCGCGATTGGCTGCCGCGTTTCACCCACATACATACAGTCACATTCATTTGACAGTATGTACGGCGCTTTGGGACGTCCTCATGACGTGAAAGGCAGTTTTGTTTGTTGTTGTTGTTGTATTCTGTGAAGCGCTTTGAATCGTCTGGAAAACATGGAAAAGCTCTATATCAAACGCATGGATTGTTATTACGATGATTGAAATCACAGCTCCTTATACTTGTCACGCCCCAAAACATCACTAAACTCCAATCTGAAAAACAGACAGAACCCAAGGTCGCTCAGAACCACAGGAAGCCTCCATCTATCACCGTCTGATTCAACTACAGCTGAAACCCTCATCTAGTCTTGGAAGCTTCTCCCCCCTACACACTCCTGCAGTAGAACTTACTCACGTTATCTTTCAAAGGGATCCAAAGGCTCCACGCAGTCCCTGCAACCAGTCAACTATTCAATGCAAGACAGACACCCTCTAGTCCCTGCTGAGCAACAGTTCGGATTTTTGAAAGCAAAGCCTTCAGTTTCCAACTTCATTAAAAAATAATTCGATGGTTTCCACTTTTATCTTCAAAGAAAACTTCCCATTTTGCACTCCAGACAGAAGTCAGTCAGCCTTCGAAGAACTATAACATTCACAAATAAAAAAAAACTGCCCACATAAAACCACCGAATGCATTGTCCTACAATTGAGAATAAACTTGTCCAGCACATCTGACTGGCAAATATTCGGTTCATCCACGAGACCGCATTGCTTTATTAACTAATAAACAAACACATAACAAATATAGCAGTAGTAAGACATTCTGCTTCTTGAAAAAACTACCAACTCCTTCACAATTTCTACATCGAATCAGACAATCTGAAAAAATAACTGGGGTCTGAAGTATTCACACAGTGAGGCACAGAACTGTTAAAACTTTAATTCTGTGCAAACTCCCTGAATACTTGGCGATTTACAAATTAATTTCCAGCAATTACGTGTCGAAACGAAGTTGAAATAAAACTCCTCTCCGGAAAGACGGTGGAGGCACAGGAGTAACAGTCCTGTACAGAATTGAAAAGCAAAAGGCTTTCTGTATAGAAAGTGCCACAAAAATGGTTGAGAGTAGTACTTCAATCCATTTTGTGGTTTGGTCTAAACCGCAGGACTGCTGCGGTACACAATGGGTTTCTTTTTGGTTAGATATACATTTCCTTATTCTCTCTCTGTCTCTCTCTCTCTCTCTGTCTCTCTCGATCCTTTAAATTGATCAATCTGCCACCAAACAAACTACATCCCCCCCACCCCCCCACACACACACAATAAATATCAGCCTCAGTGAGAACGGGGCCAGCAACCAGCTTTCATAAACCAAATGCATTATATAAGAAAAAAAATCAGATCAATTTAAAACTCGGTGAATTAATTGGTTTGTGAAAGAAAAATGCAGCAGCTACTGCTTTGTGCTGTTCAGTGCAAATATATTTTACCCCAACCCCCCCCACACACACACACACCTCCCCACCGCACACACACCTCCCCACCCCACCACACATCACCCCCCCCCCACACACACCTCCCCACCGCACACACACCTCCCCCCCCCACACACACCTCCCCACCGCACACACACCTCCCCCCACCCCACCACACATCCCCCCCCCCCCCACACACCTCCCCACCGCACACACACCTCACCCCACCACACATCCCCCCCCCCCACACACACCTCCCCACCGCACACACACCTCCCCCCACCCCACCACACATCCCCCCCCCCACACACACCTCCCCACCGCACACACACCTCCCCCCACCGCACCACACCTCCCCACCGCACACACACCTCCCCCCCCACACACACCTCCCTACCCACCCCACCGCACACACACCTCCCCCCACCGCACCACACCTCCCCACCGCACACACACCTCCCCCCCCACACACACCTCCCTACCCACCCCACCGCACACACACCTCCCCACCGCACACACACCTCCCCCCCCCCACCACACATCCCCCCCCCACACACACACCTCCCTACCCACCCCACCGCACACACACCTCCCCCCACCCCACCACACATCCCCCCCCCCACACACACCTCCCCACCGCACACACACCTCCCCCCACCCCACCACACATCTCCCCCCCCCCCACACACACCTCCCCACCGCACACACACCTCCCCCCACCCCACCACACATCCCCCACCCCCACACACACCTCCCCACCGCACACACCTCCCCCCCCACACACACCTCCCTACCCACCCCACCGCACACACACCTCCCCCCCCCCACCACACATCCCCCCCCCACACACACACCTCCCTACCCACCCCACCGCACACACACCTCCCCCCACACACACCTCCCCACCGCACACACACCTCCTCCCCCCCCCCCACACACCTCCCTACCCACCCCACCGCACACACACCTCCCCCCACACACACCTCCTCCCCCCCCCACACACATCTCTTCCACCCCCCACCATACACACGTCTCTCCCCCCCCCCACCACACACACCTCTCCCCTCCCCCCCCCCCCCCCACACACACCTCCTCCCACACCTCCCCCCCACACACACATCTCTCCCCACCACATACACACCTCCCCCTTTACCCGAGCAAACAGCAGAGCTGCCTCTCCTAACAAAAATATGTGATTAGGGCCGTTATATAAATAATCTCCCTTCCCTCCGCGTTAGTGTATCGAGCATCACCATATATACTGTATATAATATATACTGTATACCGTACTGTATATAATATATAATGTATTGTGTACTGTATATAATATATACTGTATAGCATACTGCATATAATATATACTGTATAATGTACTGTACATAATATAAATACAGTATAGTGTCCTGTATATAATATAAATACTGTATAGTGCACTGTATATAATGTATATATATGTATAGCTTACTGTATATAATATAAATACTGTATAGTGTACTGTATATAATATAAACACTGTATAGTGTACTGTATATAATATAAACACTGTATAGAGTACTGTATATAATATATATTGTACAGTGTACTGTATATAATATAAACACTGTATAGAGTACTGTTTATAATATATATTGTACAGTGTACTGTATATAATATAAACACTGTATAGTGTACTGTATATAATATAAACACTGTATAGTGTACTGTATATAATATTATACAGGATGCGCAGAAAGCCATCAGAAACCATAGACGTGTATGGGTAACGCTCGGGGCTGGCTCGCTAGGCCCCGCCACAGCCAGAGCCCCGGCTCTCAGTCACCAACAGCAGGGGGGGGGGGATGTGTGTGAGGGGGGGAAGTGTGAGGGGGGGGTTTGAGGGGGGGAGAGTGTGTGTGTGTGGGGGAGAGTGTGTGAGGGGGGGAGAGTGTGTGTGTGTGGGGGAGAGTGTGTGAGGGGGGGAAGTGTGTGGGGGAGAGTGTGTGAGGGGAGTGTGTGTGGGGGAGAGTGTGTGGGGGAGTGTGTGTGGGGGAGAGTGTGTGAGGGGGGGGGTGTGGGGGAGAGTGTGTGAGGGGGGTGTGTGTGGGGGGGGAGTGTGTGAGGGGTGTGTGTGGGGGGGGGGAGTGTGTGAGGGGGGAGAGTGTGTGTGGGGGAGAGTGTGGGGGAGAGTGTGTGAGGGGGGAGAGTGTGTGTGGGGGAGAGTGTGTGGGGAGAGTGTGTGGGAGAGTGTGTGGGGAGAGTGTGTGAGGGGGGAGAGTGTGTGAGGGGGGAGAGTGTGTGGGAGAGTGTGTGGGGGGGAGTGTGTGTGGGGGAGTGTGTGAGGGGGGAGTGTGTGAGGGGGGAGTGTGTGAGGGGGGAGTGTGTGGGGGAGAGTGTGTGGGGGGGGAGTGTATGGGGGAGAGTGTGTGGGAGAGTGTGTGGGGGGGAGTGTATGTGTGGGGGAGTGTGTGTGGGGGAGAGTGGGGGAGGGGGGAGTGTGTGTGGGGGAGAGTGTGTGAGGGGGGAGAGTGTGTGGGAGAGTGTGTGGGGGGGAGTGTATGGGGGAGAGTGTGTGTGGGGGAGTGTGTGTGGGGGAGTGTGTGAGGGGGGAGTGTGTGAGGGGAGAGTGTGTGGGGGAGAGTGTGTGTGGGGGAGAGTGTGTGAGCGGGGGGAGTGTGTGGGGGAGTGTGTGGGGGGGAGTGTGTGGGGGGGAGTGTGTATGGGGGAGAGTGTGTGTGGGGGAGTGTGTGGGGGAGTGTGTGAGGGGGGAGTGTGAGGGGAGAGTGTGTGGGGGAGAGTGTGTGTGGGGGAGAGTGTGTGAGGGGGAGAGTGTGTGAGGGGAGGGGGGGGGGGTGTGAGGGATGGGGTGTAAGGGATGGGGTGTAAGGGATGGGGTGTAAGGGGGGTGTGAGTGTAAGGGAGGGGGTGGGGGGGGAGTGTAAGGGAGGGGGTGGGGGGGGGGAGTGTAAGGGAGGGGGTGGGGGGGGGAGTGTAAGGGAGGGGGTGGGGGGGGGAGTGTAAGGGAGGGGGTGGGGGGGGGAGTGTAAGGGAGGGGGGGGGGGAGTGTAAGGGAGGGGGTGGGGGGGGGGGAGTGTGAGGGGAGGGGGTGGGGGGGGGAGTGTGAGGGGAGGGGGGGGTGTGAGGGATGGGGTGTAAGGGGGGTGTGAGTGTAAGGGAGGGGGTGGGGGGGGAGTGTGAGGGGAGGGGGGGGGGGTGAGGGATGGGGTGTAAGGGGGGTGTGAGTGTAAGGGAGGGGGTGGGGGGGGGGGTGTGAGGGGAGGGGGGGGGGTGTGAGGGGAGGGGGGGGGTGTGAGGGGAGGGGGGGGGGGTGAGGGATGGGGTGTAAGGGGGGTGTGAGTGTAAGGGAGGGGGTGGGGGGGGAGTGTGAGGGGAGGGGGGGGAGTGTGAGGGGAGGGGGGGGAGTGTGAGGGGAGGGGGGGGGGGTGAGGGATGGGTGTAAGGGGGGGTGTGAGTGTAAGGGAGGGGTGTAAGGGGGGTGTGAGTGTAAGGGAGGGGGTGGGGGGGGGAGTGTGAGGGGTGGGGGGGGAGTGTGAGGGGAGGGGGGGGGAGTGAGGGGAGGGGGGGGGAGTGTGAGGGGAGGGGGGGGGGGTGTGAGGGATGGGGTGTAAGGGGGGTGTGAGTGTAAGGGAGGGGGTGGGGGGGGAGTGTAAGGGAGGGGGTGGGGGGGGGGAGTGTAAGGGAGGGGGTGGGGGGGGGAGTGTAAGGGAGGGGGTGGGGGGGGAGTGTAAGGGAGGGGGTGGGGGGGGGGGAGTGTGAGGGGAGGGGGGGGGGTGAGGGATGGGGTGTAAGGGGGGTGTGAGTGTAAGGGAGGGGGTGGGGGTGTGAGTGTAAGGGAGGGGGTGGGGGGGGAGTGTAAGGGAGGGGGTGGGGGGGGAGTGTAAGGGAGGGGGTGGGGGGGAGTGTAAGGGAGGGGGTGGGGGGGGAGTGTGAGGGGGGGGGGTGGGGGGGGGAGTGTGAGGGGGGGGGTGGGGGGGGGGAGTGTGAGGGGAGGGGGGGGGGTGAGGGATGGGGTGTAAGGGGGGTGTGAGTGTAAGGGAGGGGGTGGGGTGTGAGTGTAAGGGAGGGGGTGGGGGGGGAGTGTAAGGGAGGGGGTGGGGGGGAGTGTAAGGGAGGGGGTGGGGGGGGAGTGTAAGGGAGGGGGTGGGGGGGGGAGTGTAAGGGAGGGGGTGGGGGGGGAGTGTGAGGGGGGGGGGGTGTGAGGGATGGGGTGTAAGGGGGGTGTGAGTGTAAGGGAGGGGGTGGGGGGGGAGTGTAAGGGAGGGGGTGGGGGGGGAGTGTGAGGGGGGGGGGGTGTGAGGGGAGGGGGGGGGGGGGTGAGGGATGGGGTGTAAGGGGGGTGTGAGTGTAAGGGAGGGGGTGGGGGGGGAGTGTGAGGGGGGGGGTGGGGGGGGGGAGTGTGAGGGGGGGGGTGGGGGGGGGGAGTGTGAGGGGAGGGGGGGGGGGTGAGGGATGGGGTGTAAGGGGGGGTGTGAGTGTAAGGGAGGGGGTGGGGTGTGAGTGTAAGGGAGGGGGTGGGGGGGGAGTGTAAGGGAGGGGGTGGGGGGGGAGTGTAAGGGAGGGGGTGGGGGGGGAGTGTAAGGGAGGGGGTGGGGGGGGAGTGTGAGGGGGGGGGGTGTGAGGGATGGGGTGTAAGGGGGGTGTGAGTGTAAGGGAGGGGGTGGGGGGGGAGTGTAAGGGAGGGGGTGGGGGGGGAGTGTGAGGGGGGGGGGAGGGGAGGGGGGGGGGGGGAGGGATGGGGTGTAAGGGGGGTGTGAGTGTAAGGGAGGGGGTGGGGGGGGAGTGTGAGGGGGGGGGGTGTGAGGGGAGGGGGGGGGGGTGAGGGGAGGGGGGGGGTGTGAGGGATGGGGTGTAAGGGGGGTGTGAGTGTAAGGGAGGGGGTGGGGGGGGAGTGTGAGGGGAGGGGGTGGGGGGGAAGAGAGAGACTGATGAGGGAGAGCAGTTCGATCGTTAAACGCCTCGCGCCCCGAGGCGACCGTTGGTCTCCCCTCCCCCCCCGCGCTTACCGGAGTCACGGCCATTCTCCTCACAGCGCGGCCATGGCGGCGTCAGTCAGTCTCGGTGTGTGTGTGTGTGTGTCTCTCTCCCCTCAGTCCGGCAGCCTCGAGACACTCGGAGCTGTTGATGCCGACCCAGCGGCCGCCCGCCCGTCCATCACGCGCCTGACGTTTGGAAGATTCCAGCGTCCCCACCCGCCGCCTACCCCACAGCAGCCAATCAGAGCAAGCCGTTCCTGAGTGTCCAATCGCCGCGCTCAAACTGCCGTTTCTCCCCCCCCCGCCCCCCTTCCAGTAACTCGCCAATCAGAACAGGGCGTATCTCACGTCTGCCCAATCACAGCGCATATCTCGCTCACGTTCAACCAATCACGGCGTGTGTCTCTCCCACGTTCAACCAATCACAGCGCGTCTTTCTCTATCTATCCAATCACAAGCGCTTTAAACTACCCACCCACAATACACCCACCCCCTTACAACCCTCTTCCCTTTATCCACCAATCACAAGGCATCCACCACGACCGGCTGTCCAATCACAATTCCTCCCCAAGCGGACCAATCGCCGTCGCTCTATGACCACGTGAAACAAGCGCCAATCAGATCACGAGTTGTGCCCGAGGCAGCTGATTGGTGGCAATGTTACCTGCCTGTGGGAAAGCACCAATCATCACTTTTGATTGAGACTATGCCTTGACACTGGGATTCCAGTCCAGAGCTCAGAGGAAACGTGAAATCACAGCCGATGTTGGAAACTCTGTGACAAAGACCGAGGTGGTCGGGAACGCTCGGCGGGTCAGGCAGTCTCTATGGAGAGAGGGAAGCAGGTCGACAGTTTGGATCCAAACCGAGTTTGTCAGAAGGGAGTCGAAGTCATAGTAATAATCCTTGCATTCTTCATGGCTTCATGGCTGTACACACGTCGTTTTGTTGTCTCAAAAGCGCTTCGCAGAAAGCCAATGACGGTTTAAATGGTTTCTATCGGCAATTATTCACCCACAAGATAATGATAATAATAATAATAATCGTCCTTGCGTTTGATGTAGTGCCTCATCACGTCTTCACAGAATATTCCGCAAAGTGAATTGAGTGTATATTTTGTGGGCAAAATGCCAGAGTCATTTGCGCACGGCAGAGTTCCCGCAAACACTCGAGGATTGAGGGTTTTTTCCCTACCAGCCGAAATTTTATCAAGCGAATCGTAACGCAACTTGTAAGTCTACCTACCGCCAGTCGCCGAATCGGAAATTCTGACCCGACACATGCATGCGCACATTAAAATTCTGCTGACTTCACGCTATATTCCTTCCTAATGTCAAGGCATTTATTTGCACTACTGTATTATATTTATCTCCCACAGTTCTGAGATTGTACCTTATCGTTAGATACAAATTAAGACCTGATTAAATCAAAATCTATTAAAACAAAAAAATACATGAGTCAGTAACCTGTAATTTTTCTGCTCAAATTTTATTTCTTTGCATTAAATCTCTGCATTGGGAAGCAATTGAACTCAAGCGACAATATCACCAAACTTTGTTGTTCTCAATCTAGAAAAGTGGGAAAGGAAAATCTAAAAAGGTGGGAAAGTGCAACTCATCCTAGCACACATTTCCAAACAAATACTGTGCGAGTTGCAGGTTTGGAAAAGCTAATCTTGAGTTCAGGAACACTGAAGAGGAAGAAATACATTTTTAGAAAAAAAAAAAATTGCAACCATAATACCTCACAGAGTAAAGGATGGAAATCAAGAGGATTATTGTCCCTAGTGTTCTTATCAGCTGGTTCAGGAATCTTTCCTCAAAATATTTTAAGAGAATGATACATAATGCCCATTCCTTTGTGGGGAAAAATAATATAGAACTGGTGGCAGGGGTGGAAAGAAGATTTGAAAATAATTATTTTAAGGTTTTGAAATAGATTTTATGAACCTTTTTATTGCTAATTGAAATATCAGTTTCCTAAATACCGACAAACCAACGGATATTGAACAATTCTATGCCTTTACAGAAAATTTAATTCCTATTGGTCGAGAATAATGATTGCAGACAAAAATTTAATTCTTGCTCTACAAGGAGACATTATGTTTCAACACTTGGGATTTTTATTACTTTAGTCATTTTTCTCCCATCATCAGGAGTCTGGGGAATATACTAAGTAGGCTTTGTTGGTTGTTTCACTTGTGCATTGGAACAATTATAAAAGTAGAGATGAAATCAGTCTCTTCACAAGTTGTCCATTCAAATTAAAATATAAAAGCCATTTTGACTCCCAAAGGTTCAGATATTACATTGGAAATGGAATCTAGTTTTTTTATATATGATTGGGTAAACCAAGGATTTGTGGTAACAGACTGTGACCAGCTTTTGTTCAAATGCTGAAGAAAACAATGTTATTAAATAATTACATTTTCGTAGTCTGTGAAGTTAAATAACCCATTGCATAGATCTAAATTATACATTAAACCAAATTAAAACAAACTATTTAATTTGCTGTTTATTCATTAATCTAAATTTCTTTAAACCAGAGGATTTCACACTCAATAATTAGCACTTATTTTCATAAAAGTCAGACCAGCAGGGTAATCAAATTGGGTCTTTTATAAAAGCTTCAGCTGTTCTAATAAATATTTAGCTTAAACTATATAATACATATCCAAATCATCCTTAGCTTTAAACAACTGAGCTGCCACCAGTCCAATTGTCTGGCTCACTGTAGATGTTTTGCCAGTGATTGGTTTAGCTGCTGGATGGAGTAGTGCGAGCAAAATACATCA